>JAZHYW010027724.1:0-180599 GCA_037355805.1 Ixodes ricinus
GCCAGGGGACACAGAGCCGTATGCGCAAGTTTTCATGATGATTGCTGTTATTGTATGGTAATGAATTTATCTTAATATTACATTATGAAGTAGGAGTTATGGACTCGGCCTATCATTTCATAACATTCAGTTAATTTGATATTGCGTGGCTGGAAAGTTGAAAAGATGAATGGATTTTGAATCGCGATCTTTTCCGCGATACAGAGAGCCGTGAACTTATGTTACTAGATTCTTCTACTTTCAAATAAGTGCATAATGTGCTGGAAAGAAACCTCGCTTTTTGTTGCTGAAAGTTGAAACATGCTTCATGCATCGATTCATATTATGCGCGCGCAGGAGCGCAGCGTACGTAGGCCTACACGGTTATCCCGCTTGCCCACGCGAAATGGAAAGTTAGCTGCTGCCCTTTATTTATTCTGTACTTGTGTTATGGTAGAGCTGAGTGTCCGAATTTGAGCGAAATCCTTCTACGCCGATTGTTCCACGCGTGTGATCCGCGTGCCACGTAGAGTCAGTCTGCTCTGGCGTTCGATTCAGCATGCTGCTATCGTATTTGCGATGCTCTATTGTTATCTTCGTTTTACCATAAATTGCCAGTCAAAAGGTTATTGTTGAATTCATCGATTTCGCTGTTTTATTCTACACTCGTCAATCATAGACCAGAAAATGGCTATAAAACACCTCTCGCCGGAGTGAGCTGCTCGAGCTCGGCAATGTTTTGGAAAGGTGTGCCGTTTCTAGGCCGCTCATACTCGCGCCTTATCACAGTTAGAATTGTCTGCCATTTAAACTGTGAGTGCCTGTTAGCACTATGTTTTGCAGCCGACCTTTCTTGCCCTTCTCCACTAATTTTTTCTGACGCATGCCGCTTTTGCGTCTTTCACTGCGAGAAATAGGCTGGTAAGTTCGCCATTCGCGCAGGCCGACCAGAAATGAAGGAGGGGAGCGACGTCGAGCGGCTCGACGCATTCGCGGCGACGGAAAATTGTTTCTCTTCGTCTCTTCCTATAATTCATTCTGTCTGGATTTAGAGCAGTCAACAAGTCTCGCTGTATCTTGAAGCTACAGCGTGAAAAAGGAAGCTCTCCCTGTTTCAGTGAGTCATTCCATTCCGTCGACGTTGCCGTCGTCGACAGACTGCGTTGTTTGTAGGCTTCGGGCGTCGAGAATTTTAACTCGATTAAACGCCATCGATTAACTATTCGATTGTATTGCAGATTTCCTTAAAAATAATATATTAAAAGAATGCAAATAACTCGTCTTGCCTTTGAAGACTTATTTTACTCTCTGTTGCCTATAAGGAAAATTGAGGATACATATATTCAACGATTCAAAGACTCACATATTTTACTTCCAGCTCCGAAGACAGTCTGTCCATTATCTCGACAGGAAGAGTAGGGTTTCGCGATTACTTCTTCAGCTGCGCTACCAGCCACTAAAATTGGGCGGATGGCTACAGCTACATAATAAGACACTGAAAATTTACGCTTCATCGTAAAAACGACTTTGCAGTGGATTCTCCGAGTTCACCGCTGGAGTTTCAAATCCCTCAACTTTCCAGCGAGATTATTACTGCAGGAACTCGTCCATTTATGTGTCGGAACAGCACCATGGCGTTACATTTCCAGCTTGTTTTCTGCTTGTCTATATCTGGGCAGGATGTGCATTGCATTCTCGTCACGTTAGTTTCAGATTTCGCGCGCGGGGTCAATGTGTTGTCTGGCTCCGGCAGAACTGTAAAGAAATCTGTGTCAAGAACTACTGGATATTGCCATAGCCCTGCAATCATTATGTCTGGTCTTTCGAGGGTTTCCGCGTCTGAGTTTGAAGTAGTGCCAGCGGGCACGGAGAATCCAAGATTGCGCGTCACATGCATCCGAATGACGCGGTTCACTTCACCGGCGACTAGTAGCAAAATGCGATTCTTAGTCCCGAGCGACATTACAGAGCCGCTAAAAGCTTCTTTTGTCGAAATACAAATATAAATGAAACTGCTCACTATTCATAAAAATAGTTTTTGTTCACTATTTTGTGATCAGAAAGCAGCTCTATAAGCAATGGAAACAAGAAGACTCCGCTGCCACCGCTATGGGAGGGCCGCTGCCAGAAAGGAGTAGTGGATCAGGCGCCGACTGGACCCCGGAGGCGGCGCTTCGCGGTCGTATGAAATTGCGAGGATCTGACGGCCTGAGTGCCTGAAATTCGGCGGCTTTGTCTTAGCTCTGCCAGTAGGCGGCGCTTTAGAAAGGGCTCCCATTTAAACTGGATCTTACCGCGTTTGCTGTCGCGCCTTGTGGCCATGCAGTCATGCTGAATTGGTTGTTTTATCAGCGTACACAGGCTGTCTGCTGCATGTACCATGAAAGTGGCGCCTTCGTGCCGTCGACACGGAGTGACGGCCAAAAAAGGCCTGCGATGAGCCTACTATAGTCGGTTTCATGTCAAGAGGAGAAGCCCTCTGCGCGTGGTGCGCCGGTTCCGTCTCTCCGCAATCGAAAGAGTATTCACTGAGACGCCTTGCTCACCGGATAATGGCCACAGAGCGGTGCCACCCACTGACTCACTCTAATAAGAAGGACTCGTGACCATTGATGGAAGCTGAGCCCTGAAAGGTTTCCAGCCCATCGAGGGGAGCATCTTCGAAAGTCGCTCTTGTTCTGATCGAGGTGAAAACTTCAATCCTCGTGGTTTCCACAATGCTAGTCGTCGAAAGATAAAGTACATGTAGCTAGAAAGCTACATTAAAAGGCCAAGGTCGCACGTCATGGAAATCTTATTTAGACGCCATTGGACGTGGAGATAGCGATATATGATTCTTTGAGGGTTTACCTACCGCCACCTGGACTCTGTAACCGACTATACCCTTCCCTAGTCCACGGCCACTCAAGGACATGAGGAAATATCTACTATACCTTAATTCCAGTCTATAACGCCTAAAAATGCGCGAATTCCTCGCGAAAGAGTGTCACTAAGCTACTACGTCTCAGTGCGCTCAGGTCTTCGGTGCTGTTAAAACCAGTAAAAAGTTCCAGAGGCTCCCTTTAATTGAAGAAGATTCTCTAGTTAGTCGTCCAGATATGCGTTCAGTTCACTCTTTGAGTACGCCGATAGAGCCACCGGAATAAAAATTTGATCGCGATTGCTCCATCGATTAGCGAATTGCCAATCGATCACTACCTAGCCCTAGCATCTTCTAAATAAATTTCAGATAATGCCGCATGCGGGTACGCAATATATTGTTCGAATGTGCCAATGCTAACATCTGCTGTTGAGTTCTGTCCATGGTGCACGTATTTGTGCGCGTGAAATGCATCTTCCTCGAAAGTTATCTCTGCGTTATCATTTCTCGGTTGTTGTAGCCTTGTCCTTGATCACGCGGCTAATCGGGTGACACTTGCAACAAAACAACAAAAACTAACATTCCAGGGTCGCATCTTTCAAATGCGGTAAATTACTGTACCCCGGGAGCGTATTCATGTACAATATGTATGGAAAGACAGAATTTAGACGTTGTTCGCGCCTGGAAATTGCCTATGCAGGCTGCGCCTATCAAAATCACAGTTCCACAAGTGGCAGACGCCGTGGTGCCCAGTTCAAACTCCAGTGATCAAGCTCGAAAATCATTTGTTGTCTCTGGGGTCGAGTACTTCTAGAAAGGGTGTATAGTGTCCATAGACAGAGCGTAATAACAAAATTGTAGTGGATGTCCCCATCTTACTATGACTTCTCTCTCCCGAACATTTACGGTATTCCTGATCTCCGAATTTGTTTTGCGTGTGTGTTATAAAACAAATTCCTTTTAATACAGCTGAAGTACTCAGCGAAAGAAATTTCGTACGTATTGTAGCAGAAAACTCCCGGGAACAATTGAGGCAGTAATACAGCATATCTCCTTAAAATCAGGCATGTATAGCATTCGCCATATCCTTCAAAACAACAACAACATAAAGCATCAACAAACAGCATCAGATGCAGGCGCGTGTGAGCCATCAACACCTCCCCATCATCTCGGCAAGACCCAAATTTGCAGCCGCTTTGAAAGAGGCCGAAGACGAGTCTTCGTGCGCACATCGCACGGGTGATTATACCGTTCGCGAACACGCGAAGCACCTTTCTACTGCGTGTGCGCTATGTCGGCATTCACGAAAAAAAAAAGACTCAGAGGATTGAGCGAAAAGGCACATCACGCATGCTCCCAATCCTAACCATATAATCGAATGATAAAAGTCTCGAATGTTTTTAATGCATTACCTGCAAGCCATGCTCACGCTTAGCGACGGCAGCTTGCGGGAGTGCATTCAGCTTTCATATATGTTGCATCTGCGATAAATCTCTGCTCATCTCCAGCGCGCGCGATTTAAATAAGTCCGCATGGCACGCTGCCCCTGGGTGTTCACAGGCCAACACCTGATGAAACGGGAGAAGCAAATTCATTCATTGCTGCTGCAGACCGCGATGATTAGGCCACGGATAGTTAGTACCCCGAGCAGCGCGAATATTGAAGCGCGCGAAAAGAAACAGGCGTTCTGCGACAGGCGCAGCAGGCAGCTGCCGCAGGTGATTATCATTATTGCTGAATAACCACTACAGCGCGGATTGGATCCAACTCTTCCTCGGCCCATCGCCCACATCCTGTCATTGCTCGACGTTCAGTTCTCGGCTCATCACGGGTTTTCTGTATTCTGGTAACGTTGTTGACAGGGCAAAATTTAAAATATACTGGCGTATTCCAGAATATCACGTTCATCTGCACTGATCCGAAGCCAGATTTGGCCTCAAACTCCTTCCCAAAGGTGTGAAACGTCACTTTGTCGTCAGCGATAGCTTCCACAAACTGACGATCTTCCGACGAGAAAGTTCAGAGCATCCACAGTACCCTCTACAGGAGACAATCTACGTATTACCAACTTCTAACGCATGCGTAGGGATGATAGGGACACGCGGGCGCGACGTCACCAGTGGAGCCGCTTCAATCGGCCGGGCCCACAGGTGCTGCTCGCGCGCGCTCCGATGAAGCTCGCTGCGACTTTGTGTTTCACATTCTCACTGGAATTGGAGCAGCGAGGTTGGATGATTGACATCTCGTCCCGCGTGACGCCATCGCCGCGAGAGTCCAACCAGCACGCTCCCGCGGACTTTCGAGCCCCAACTTTGTGTTTGACGAGTTTTGCGATTCCCGGGTACGGCACTTGGAGGCTGAACCTAGGGCAATCATATGTTAAGAGCACAATTTACCTTAAACAGACGGGCGGTAGAGCTGGGGGTGTATACGCGCAATACAAAACGCGATATTCTGAATCAGCAAACGTGGTGGTTTCTCTTCTACTTCTTTTTTGAGATTCACGAGCCAAGTGCAGTACTGGGTCGCAAAACTCGTCAAATACAAAGTTGGGGTCGAAGTCCGCGGGGCGTTCTGATTGGACTCTCGCAACGATGGCGTCACGCGGGACGAGATGTCAATCATCCAAACTTTCTCGCTGCTCCGATTCCAGCGAGATTGTGAAACACAAAGTCGTAGCGAGCTTTATTGGAGCGCGCGCGAGCAACACCGTGGGCCCGGCCGATTGAACGGCTCCACTGATGACGTCGCGCCCGCGTGTCCCTTCATGCCTACGCCGCGTTAAAGTTAATGCTGTCTATAGAATCTCCCTAGGGGTACTGTGAATACTCTGAACTTTCTGGTCGCAAGATCGTCGTTTGTGAAAGCTATCGGTGACGACAAAGTGACGTTTCACACCTTTGGGAAAGAGTTATTGAAGGCCAAAATCTTCGCTTCGGAATCGAGGCGAAGATTGAACTTTGTGATATTCTGGAGCCGCGCGCGGTGTACGCTGTTTTAGAGCTCATTTTACGCCCCTGTCAACAACGTTACCGGGGCCACCGAGAAGCCGTGTGGGTAGTGACGTCGGTAGTGGTTTAGAGATGTGGAGGCGACGGGGGTTGGCTAGAAAAGAACCGGGGGAAGGAAAAGTTGTGGCTCCAATCCACGCTGTGAAGGTGGTTGGTCAGCGAAGCTGTGGTGTCACCTGCAACGACTGCCTACTGCACTATACAAAATACCGCCGCTGGTCGCAGTACGCCGCCGCTGGTCGTATTGTTTTTCTTTTCCCTTTGCCGCTCCCAGTATTCACGCTGCTTCTCGGGAGTACTAACTATCCGTGGCCTAATCATCGCGGTGCTGCAGCAACAATGAAATGAGTTGCTATACTCCGTTTCATCGGAGCCAATCGTAGGCCGTGTGAGTGCCACGTGACCTTGAGAGGGGGCACAGCGACGCGCGGAAAGTGTATCACGAGCCATGCACGTCCACAGAACGGGACTGGCTAAGATAGCTCGTAGCATCCGCTGCGTCCGGACGTAAGGTGAAACGGGGTATATATGCGGGTTCTTCTTTATATATGAAAAGCTAGTGACGTCACTCCCCACGTCGCAAGCTGCCGTCGCCGTGGCAGCTTGAGCAGCAGTAATCTTCACCGGGAACGTATACGTGGTGAGCGCTACGTGCTTCGCATTGTTTTCAGGAGCTTTTTATCATTCATTATATGGTTAGGATGATTGTTTTGTGCTTATTCTTTATTGAAACGAATGTTGTATGCGTGGTGTTTGTACTTTTCGCTCCAATCCTCTGAAGTCTTTTTTTTTTTTCGTGAGAATGCCGACACGAAAACACACACGGGTAGAAGGAGTGTGCTTCGCATTGTTCGCAGGCGCAGTTATCACCCATTATGCGGTGTGCACTTCACACGAGGGCTTCGAATGACGTTAACCGCTTTCAAAGCAGCTGCAAACCTAATCTTTACCGGAACGTGTGGAGGGTGTTCCTATTGTTCACACGCGCCTTATCATCCATCATGTGATTTTGATGCTTGTTTTGTTGATGCTTGTTTTGTGTGTTTTTTTTTTTATTGAAAGGGATACTGAGCTGTATGCTGTATGCCTGATTTCAAAGGAGATAGGCTGTTTGCCTTCAATTGTTCGCCGGGAGTTTTCTGCTTACAACGCCAACGACACGAAAATTTCCTTCGCTGGTAGAGGTATACAGCTTCGCTGTATTATAAAAAAGGGTACGACAAACACCAACACACACACGCAAAAAACAAATTCGGGGTCAGGAGGTGCCGTAGAAAATGTTCGGGAGAGAGAGAAAGAGAGGGGGTCATAGTAAAGAATGGGACATCCCTTCCCCCAATTTTTTATTGTACCTTTCTGAAATGTATGGACACTATACACCTTTCTAAGAAACACTCGACCCCAGGGGCAACAAACTGTTTTCGAGCCCAGTCACTGGGTTTGAGGCTAGACTCTCACCGGCGTCCCTGCTAACCCTTACCGAGTAGACTGTGATTTTGATAGGCGCAGCCTGCGTAGGCGCAATTTCAAACACAGATGGCGGCTAAATTCTCGTCTTTCCCGGCCATATTTTGTGTTTCATGGTGCATGTATTTTCCCGAGGACATTGAAAAGTATTATACCACATTTGAAAAAAAATGCGACTGGAATGTTAGTTTTTTTGTTGTTTTTGTTTTACAAAAGCTTTGACGGTGTCGCCCGATTAGCCGCGTGTCAAAGGACAAAGCGCCTAGCTGTCGAAAATGATATACAACAGAAGATAACCGAGAGGCGTGCATTTTTCACGCACACAAATAACGTGTTTACCGATGGACAGGGCACGGACATTCAACTTAGCAAGTGTTAACATTGTTAACATTCGAACAATATATTGTACGTACCACACGATGCAGCGTTATCTGAAAAAGTTTATTTGAGAAAGATCTTAAATAACTAGGGCTAGGCAATTGATCGATTAACCTTCCGCTTAATCGATTAAGGCTTAATCGCGATCAAATTTTTTATTCGGTTAATCGGTTTTTCTAATCGGTACCCAAAAAGAAGTGAACTGGACGCACGCATGGCTCTATCCTGGACGACCTGCCCGAACTAGGGGTAACTCATGCCCAACCTCCCCCCCCTTTCCCGTTAAAGGGGCCCTGCAAGGACTTTTTTACTGGTTTTTAATTTGCACCGAACCTGAGCGCACTGAACGTAGTAGCTTAGTGACATTTTTCTTTTTCTCGAAATTCGCTTTATTTTAAACGTTATAGGCAAATTAAAATTACAAAAACAAGCAAAAAATAATTTCCTCATGACGTCCTTGGTTGCTTGAGTGGCCGTGGACTAGAGGAGGGGTATAGTCGGTTACAAGAGAAGGGGCAATGCCCCTGGAAATCATATACCCTCCGCCATCTCCGCATCCAAGCGTCCATCGTCGTGACGTTGCGGCCAACGCGCAAGGAGGTCTGGCTTTCTGTACATATTTGCTTTATTCACTTGACTTAGCATTGTAGCCACGAGAGGGAGATGAGTTTTCCTCCGATCGAAACAAAGACGACTTTCGGGACTTCCCCTGATGGATAAAGGCTCTTTCAGGCTCGGCTTCCCCAATGAATACAAAGGTCGCTTTCTGCTTAAGAAGTGGGGGTCGAAGACAAGTTGGCACCACTCTGTGGGCCATTATCTATCCATTGAAGCGGAACAAGGAGCGTTTCCAGTGAACTCTTCTTTCGATTGCGGAGGGATTTGAAACCGGCGCACCACGCTTGTGGGAGGAGCTTTCTCCTACCTTCTCTGACTTGTTAACCGACTATAGTGGGCCCACCGCGAGCAAGCTCACGGCCGTCGCACTCCGTGTCGACGGCGCGAGAGGGCGCCACTAAAGCATGTTTTGGATAGGCTGCATACAGCGGGCAGCCAGAGCGGCTTTTATTGTATTTTGCTGCGCGATTAAACAGTAATTCGGCATGACACTTCAATGGCCACAAACGACAGCAAGCACGGGTAAAGATCAGTTTAGAATGGGAGCCACTTCGCGCTGCCATACCGCGAGACGGCCAAACCCCAAGACAAAGCTTCTCGCCGAAGGCCTTCGGAACGCCTCGGAGCCCGTCGGATCCTCCTGTTCATACGACCGCAGCGCCGCCGCGTACATCCGGGACCTTTCCGAGTCGGCGCCTGATCCCACTACTCCTTTCTAGTATGCGCCGCCCTTTCCACCGCTTGGCGGCGGGTATGTCGACGGGTCATTTCTTGTTTCCGTACTTTATAAACTGCATTTGTTTTTTTCTGATCTAAAATAGTGAACAAAAACTACTTTTATGAATAATTGAAACGGTTCGCGCCACTTATATTTTGTATTTCGACAAAAAAGAAGCTTTTAGCGGCTCTGACCAGTAGTAAGCTCAGGACCTAAGAAGTCACATTTTGCGCGCTTTCGGTACCTTGGGTCGCCCTCGTCGGTGGAGGTGGTTTCCGCGTCGTCCGGTTAAAATATGACGCACTGATATTTAGTTACTCTCTCCGTGCCCGCTGGCTTGCCCGAACTTCAAGAGACGCGGAAACCGCAAAAAGGTAGACGCTTAAATATGATTGCAGGGCCCCTTTAAGGAAAACGCTGCGTGGCATGTATCCGGTCGTTCTGTCCCGAGCGGTTTTCCGTTTCCAGCCAGGTGCTATGAGCAAGGTTCAATTCTCGCACTCGCGAAGCGTCACGTGTTCGAGGATATACATTACAGTTCTGCCGAGGCCAGACGAACAAGCCGGGCCCGCGATTGATCCCCGCGCGACCGCGAAACTTGACGTGTTGAGAAGGATCTATTACACATCCTGCCCAGGCAAGACAAACAAGCAGAAAAACAAGCTGGGAAGCTAACAACGCCATGGTTACTTGTTCCAGTATTCGGCCCGCAAAAATGGACGAGTTCACGAGTATGAAAGGAAATCTCGCTGGAAAGTTTGAGTTTAAAGTAAACTCCAGCGGTGAAGATTTTAACTCGAAGGAAGTCCACTGCATCATCTGCAAAAAGCCGTTTTTGTACAGTGGAAGCGTAAGTTCGCTTCAGTATCGCCTACGAGCGAGGCACCCATGTAGCTGCAGCGAGGACCATCCGCCAAAACGCAGACAACAATCAGCGCCTTCTCATCGATGTCCCTTTCTTTGAAAAAAGAAGAAAGCATCGCCCAAGCCCTGACTTCTTGTCTTCCTGTCGGAGAATGTGGACAAACTTCTTTGTCTTCGGAGCTGGAGCAAAAATATGTGAGTCTTTGAATCGTTGAACTATATGTATCCTCAATTCTAAATGTCCTTTGCGCCGTGTAACAGAGAGTAAAATAAGTCTTCAAAGGCAAGACGAGTTGTTGCATTCTTTTTAATATATTATTTATAAAAATCAACGCAACCGATTAATCGATTAATTAATCGATTAAAGGGTGAGCGATTAATCGGGTTAAAATTTTTAATCGACGCCCAGCCCTACAAATAGCACAGTCACAGTCGACGACAGTCACATCTTGACGATCGGACGGAATCCAAGATGACTTCGTTTTGGGGCACGTTTTAGGGAGAGCTCTTTTTTCACAACAGCACCAAGGCAAAAGAACGAACGGGGCTGACCCGTTTCCTCCCCAATCCGGACAACTATTTTTGGAGATGACTGATGACTCTACGCGGATTATCTCTGGGAAGGGGGGAGAGAACAATTTTCATTCTTTGCAAAATCGCGTCGAGGGCCATTCGACGTCCTTCCCTCCTTCGTTTCTCGTGAGTGTCGAGCACAAAAGCTTGAATGGCAGGCACTTACCAGCCTTATTTCTCACAGTGGAAGATAACACAAAAAGGGTACGCAGCATGCGTCAGAAAAATTAAGTGGAAACTTTCAAGGGGGCCAGAAAAGGTCGAATGCAAAACCGCAAAACATAGTTAGAGACTCGCGCTGAGCGGGTTTTCACAGTTTAAAAAAGTGGCAGACAATTTCTAGCTGATAGAGGGCGCGAGAGTCGCACCAGCCGCATCAGCAACAGCAACATGGCGGCGGCCTAGGGCGTTTTTTGGAAAGGTGTTATACACCTTTCCAAAACATTGCTTAGAACAATCGAAGGCAGCTCACTCCGGCTTGAAGGTGTTTTATAAACGTTTTATTTGAGGATCCTGTGTTGACGAGTGTGTCTTTTGTCGAGAACCAAAAACAGCAAAGGTAAGATGAGCCTATTGCCGGAGCGAGTCGATCAATGATTCAACAATATTGTCACGACTGACAATTTATGAGGCGGCGAAAACAGAAGATAACAATAGAGCGTCGCAAGCGTCGATAGCGGCGTAACAGCAGGATCGAACGCCGGAGCGAGACTGACTCTGCATCGGCACGCGGATCCCCTTATGTACACGCGTGGAATTCTGGAACAATCGGCGTAGAAGGTTCGGCGCGGAGAACATTCGGACCTCGAACAAGCAACAGCATTCTCGAATTTACCAGAACACGAAATTGCAAGAATAAATAAAAGGACGCGTAACTCCCGGGAATCGAACACTGGCTCTTCGCGTGGGAGGCAAGCAGGATAACCGTTAGGCTACGCGCCTCTCTGCGCGCGCGGCAATATGAAATCGATGCATGAGCATGTTTCAACTTTCAGCAACAAAACTGAAGGTTTCTTTCCAGCTACATTATGCACTTATTTTGAAAATAAGAAGAATCTAGTCGCGTTGTGACGGTCAACATAGGTTCACGGCTCTCTGGTATCGCGGAGGAGATCGCGATTCAAGAAATCCGATAGAATTAACTTTTCGAAACTTTCCAGCCACACCCGGCGGCGGAAATGAGCCTTCAACTAAGTGTTGTAGATGATAAAACCGAGTCCGTATCACTACTTCATAATATCAATATTAAGATAAATTCAGTTACAAAATGTTACAAGCTCAAACAGCAATCATCACGAGAAAACTTGCACGCGCCTTGCGAGCCTACCCCATGTTTATCGGCGCTACCAGCGTTCGATGCGCGCTCCATTCCCAAACTGTTCCGAGCACAGACGAGAGGATGGCGTTGAGGGAACGTATTTTTGGTTTACGGACGCAACCCACTGCAGCCAAAGATCGGGGTCATGTGGAAAGCGATGGAGCTGAAGAAAGACATTGCAGCCGCACTTGCCGGATTCCTTGGAAGCTGCATAGGTCCTCGGAGCAGTATTCGACGCTTTCTGTCGTTATTCGTGCACCCTATGACTGAGCAATGGTGTCCCGATGACCGGGGGATTGTCGCCATCCAAGCCCGTGGCTCTAATTAAGTTTGGGAGTTTGAAACAGAGAAAAAAGCGCGAACGAATTTCGGGCAATGCATATACTCAAACACCGGTAAAGCCTCTCACTTATTTATTTATTTACCCTAAAACCCTTTAGGGAATTACATAGGGAGGGAGGGGGGGCAATCATATACAAAGGTAGCGCACTTAGTGACAAAAAGATGATGACGTTGGCAGCACATATCATTACACAAAAAAATTCTTACAAAATTTAGGTAAGCAAACACTACAGACATTGTTATACGTTGGTTAAAGCGTTGGTAAACATCTGGGCTGAGGTGATCGACACAATATCGCTGGGTAGGCTGTTCCAATCGGGGACAGCGAGGAGGAGAGGGGAGTTTTTGAATAGGTTGTTGCGAGCGAAAATGGGGCGTACTTTGAAGGGGTGATCTACGCGGGACGAGACATGATGAGGAGGCTGGATGTATGAATCTCTGAAAGCTGATGAACCATGGAATAGCTTCTGAAGGAAGGACATGCGAGCAATATATTTTCAACGATGAAGTGGCGAAAGGTTGAGGGAATGTTTTATGTTAGTCACACTTGAATATCGGGAGTAATCCTTAGCTATGTACCTGGCGGCTTTATTTTGAAGATCCTCAATATTATTGGTTAGATACATCTGATGAGGGTGCCAAATAATGGACTCGTACTCCAACTGTGATCTTACGAGAGAGGTATACGCAAGAATTTTAGTTGCTTTATTAGCCTGGTACAATGAACGTTTAAGAAATCCTAGAGTTTTAGACGCTTTGCTAATGATATGCTCAGTATGAAGGTTCTATGATATATGTTAGCTGAAAGGTGGACGCAGAGATATTTGATAGATGTGACATTTTCAATCTGGTTCTCTCTAATTGTGTACGCGGGGCGATCAACATTTAATTTGGTGGTGAAAGTTGGAGACTTTGTTTTAGTAATGTTGATTTGCATCAACCAAGGGATACACCATTGGCTGATTATTTCAGGGTAGTGCTGGAGTATGCACACATCTAAAAAAGTGGATATGGGGCAATAAATGACGCAATCATCCGCGAAAAAGACGTATGGTGGGCTGAATGTTAGCGGGAAGGTCATTTATAGAGGGAAGGAACAATACCAGACCAAGAACCGAGCCTCGTGGAACGCCAGACTTTACCGGTGTGGGAGAAGAGACATGTTTATTAATCACGACAGATTGAGACCGATTTTATAAAAAGTTCGCTACCCATTCAATATCTAAATATTTTATATTATTAGTACCCAATTTATATATCAATCTGTTGCGGGGGACCCGGTCAAAAGCTTTCGCGAAATCAATAAACACAGCATCAACGGGATGTGAGGTATGAAGAGAAACATGGAGGTCATGAATTAATTCAAACAGCTGGGTTTCACAAGAATGCTCGCGTTGGAAGCCATGCTGGTTCGGAAAGATGAGGTTGTTACTCGTATAGATGAGTCATAACCTGGATCATAATGAATCATAATCCATGAGTTTGCATGCCACGCAGGTTAGCGAAATAGGCCTGTAGTTGTTGAAAGAATTTTATACCCAGACTTGAAAATGGGGATGACGTGGGCAAGTTTCCAGTCGTCAGGTATTTCACCAGAGGAGAGGGATTGTTGAAACAGCCTACCCAGTAGGACCCTAGATACGTGTGTGGTTAATTTGAAGAGTTTGGTTGATAATCCATCAGGGCGCGGGCTGGAGTTCGCGTTCAAACGATCAATGGCACACTCGACACCGTGACTGGTGATAACAATGTCCTGCATAATACATTCAGCATGAGATGGCAAAGTGACTGGCTGAGGGAAGTCATCCTCCTCAGTGAAAACACTGCCAAAGAAATGTGTTAAACCCAGCGGCCAATTGGCGTGGGCCCAGAAAAGACCCGTCATCACAAGAAACGCTTGGCAATACTGGTAAAAGCTTAGGATTAATTACTTTCCTTTTTTTGCATCAGTTCTAAGCATGTTTGAGACATCCTCGTCATAAAATATTTGCTTGGCGGTTTTTATTTCTTTTTTTTTTACATATAACTGAGTAAGCATAATAAACGATCCAGTCATGTTCCGAGTCTGAGTGAAGGGCACGCATGTTCAGAACGTTTTTTTTAGGGCTTGTGCAAGCTTGGAGCAATTTTTCAAGTCGGAACACATGTAGATTGAACCTCCCAGGCACGTAGCCAGGGGGGAGGGCCCGTGGAACCTGCCCCCCCCCCCCCGAAATTTTTCATTTTGCTGGGACCTCCTCTCCCCCCTCCCCTCATACAGCATTTTGTCATGGGTGCCCCCCCCCCCCCCGAAACAAAATCCTGGCTACGTGCCTGGAACCTCCAAAAGTTTTTCCCGAAAAAGGACCCAATTTTCATTTACAGACCGTTCATCAAATCCACTTAGAAATGTACTGGAAAATTCCCGTAACATAGACTCTAAAGTTGCCAAATCAACTCTCTTGTAGTCAAATATTTTTTTCCTTCTTGAGTCCCGCTTATTAACAACCAGAGAGAAGTCACAATGTATAGCATGATGATCGCTAATTTGGTCGATTACTTTCGCACTAGCGTGTTCTGGATGGGTTGTGAGGACGAAATCTAATACAGCATCTCCACTAGTAGGAGCGGTAATTATTTGCTTCATATTAAAGTAATCGGCCATATCAGTAACTTCGGCACTCACTTTTCTTTGCACATTCGTCAGGTACAACACAGGCGCACCCCAGTCAACGCCAGGATAGTTGAAATCTCCGGCCAATAAGAGAGGACAGCTAGGGAATCTACACTGGATCTCGTCGACAACTTCTGTGAGGCCCTCAACAAAGTCGGCCGGAGACCTCGGAGGGCAGTAGCACACGCCAACTACGCCTGTCTGAAATTCCAGCTTTATGGTGACCCACAACACTTCAAGCGTGCAGTTAAGGGAGATAACAAAGGACGAGACACTGTTTCTAATAGCTACTATTACTCCGCCTCCCCTAGGCACCGGGTCGATCCGTGCGATAAACAGTGAACAAATTAGAAAAAGACAACTCTGAGTCTGCAATATTCGAAGAAAGCCAGGTTTCGGTTCCTAACAGGACATCAACAGAGCATGCATCGATGCAAGTGAAGTATACGTCCTGCTTTGGAAGCAGACTTCGAAAGTTGGCTATAAGAAAGGAGAGGGAACCAATATTTGTAGTAAAGCATGAACTGGATTTATTTTTTCGTCACGTGCTGAGATCAGGCAGATTATCTCTGGAAATACAAACAACTTGATCAGTATTTGCATCGTAGGCGCAAGTAACATCGTTTAGTATGAGCTTATCGTATGACAGCCGAAATTTGCTCGCACCTCGATTTACTTTTACGAATGGTGAATTCGAGTTGTCGCCTCTCGCCTCTGACCTCGATTCAGCAGAGCGCCCTCTCGCCGCCAGAGCTACTCGGGATCCTTTTCAGCTGATCACAACTGCTGGCTTCAGAGCGCTCCGAGATGCTCAGACCAGTCACGGAATTAAAATTTCTTGACATTGGTAATGCATTAAAAACAACACGATCTTACAGCGTACGGTGGACGATTGAGCAAAATTTACGCTCGCAACGTGATGAAATAACGCTCGCAGCGTAAATTGTTTTACGCACCGGCATGTAAAAAAAAGAAAACAGCAGAATGCAATTTGATTTTTGCAGAACAGAACGAAAGCCAACGCTTGGAAACAGTTGTCAACTCATCGCGTTTTCGAGCAGTGAACGCGCTGCGATAGCTGTCATGCGTACGACAGAGCAGGCAAATATAAAATAGTTAATAAACCGCATTTTTCTCACGGCGAAATATCGTGCAAGCATCGCAATGTGACACAAATCACAGTGAATTATATTCGGCTCTCTCTTTATTTTACACAGAAACCTTTGAACGCACTTTAACCAAACCTGAAAATGTCTTGAAGCGACCCCAAAACCCGGTAAAACAGCGGCGAGCTCCATGAGCTGTTTCGTCGTCGGTTAGGCTTAGCGGATTCACCGCCGTGAGATGAACGATCTCGTGAAAGCACTGGGAATACTTCACACGTAGACTTTTCCTGTTACGGTCGCAAACGAATGTCGTCCCGTCCGTTGTAATCCTCGCACCGTCGAATGCACAAGCACTTTGTTGAACCAGATATCAATCGCTGTCATGCTGGACCCGCACACCATCACAGACCGCCACCGGCCATCGTCAACAAAACCACGTGATCACCGTCCAAGTACCACGTGACGCCTGCGCCGCTCCGCACTCCGCGGCTACAGACGGAGTACCAGGAGGCTCTGAGAGGGAGAGAGCGCCCTCGGAATGAACCACCCGATCAGGCGACAGCCTCTCTTTCAACCACCCGATTTCGCGCTCTGGAAAGAGCGCTCGAGACTGCGCAGAAAAATCGCGAATTCGCCAGAAGTCACGGAGTTTCACCCGAGACTTTCACTCTTCTACCGCTCCAGCAAGGAGGAAACGCCGATAGCCCTTTCCCTTTTCTCTGTCCTCTTCTCTGTTACGGCGGTATGGCGCGTAGACGCACTTCCGGATTGGGGCTGTGGGCGGAAGTCCCCATGTGAGACGTGCATTCCTGCGTTGTTTTGAAAGGAACCAGACAAAAAACTGCCTTCTGTCAAAACGCCGCGACTGGGACTGTACCAAAAGAGTCGAGAAAGGTTTAAAGGTCAGTTTTCATGTGCTCGGTTCGTCCGAGAACGTGGATTTGTGCCGTGAAAAGGAAAACAAGGCGCCGTCGCACCAGGATTGCTTGGGCGGCAAGCACTTTGGGTTGAATTCACGAATACTTGTGATCATCAGATTTATTTCGACCTGTCGTCTGCTCTTTCAAACGCTTCTGCTTGCGTCTGCTCTTTTATACGACACCGGCCCGTAGACCAAATGTTGGCCCTGAACTTGCGATAAGAAGTATAAGTGCAGTCCTCAAAAGACTTAAGTTTGAAGGCTGGTAAGCAGGCTCCATGTAAACAGTAGATACAAAGAGATGTTGATCATT
Organism: Ixodes ricinus; assembly: GCA_037355805.1. Classification (NCBI taxonomy): domain Eukaryota; kingdom Metazoa; phylum Arthropoda; class Arachnida; order Ixodida; family Ixodidae; genus Ixodes; species Ixodes ricinus. Next base: position 17,120 of record JAZHYW010027724.1, read on the forward strand.
GTTACCAGTGGCCATCACCGACTGGTTATGCCTGATTCACTTGGTCCTATTCTGCTTGCGATTTTCAGTATCGACGTCGACGACCCTCTCAGCTACGGTTGACGCTTTGCAGCCCGAGGAATGTCACGACTGAAAATTGCTAGCGAAATCTCATCGAATCAGGCTTTAGCACACATTCTGCGGCGTCCACACGGAATGAATCGCCGCATGTCACATTATTCACGCCATGCTTTGCGGTATAACGAGCCTCGGTAATTTCGTTGAGGCTGCTCAGTAGTCAAACATTGCCAGGAAGACGTAGAATCAACCATTCGAACGCGATAAAGGGTAGGGGGACTCACACCGACGCCGACAATATCGCATTTCAATTTCAGCGGGTCTGTGCATTGAATTATGTTTGGGTTGGAAACAGGCGAAGTTCCTAGAGTTCGAGATGTGTCCTTCGGTCAGGGCGCGGGGAGAAAATTACTCTTTTAGGGCTATGGGCTTTTTGGTGGTCAAGGACGAACCACCTGCACGTGGTAGAGGTGTCAAACCAGTCTGTCGTCATTTTTTGGACGGTTTTCGACCGTGTGAACTCACTCACAGCGATGCAGCACAGCCGGGACTGCCGGATGCTGGGAAGAGCTGTCCATACGACTGCAGAGACGAACGCGGAAATAGCGAATGGAACCTGGTTAGGGCGGCCCGAAGTGCGAAGGCACTGAACAGGACACGGCCGGGTGTGCTAGTGTGCATTAAAGGGTACGGAAACAAAAATTTAAATATTCAAATTTCGTTCGGAAATGAGTCAAGCATGACGGATAATAACCGTAAATGAAATTCGCACGTTTGTATTTTGAACGACTGGCTATATTTTTCGTTCCAAACGTGTGCACTCGGAGCAAGCGCTCGAAGAGAAGCGAACGGAGAGCGCGATGCGTCATGCGATATCCGGCGCAAACAAAAAATGAAAGCCGTTTACAACTCCCTGTATCGCCGAATTAGAGAGCAGCTCTTGAGGAGGAGGAGAGAAGGGTACTGAGGGGAAGGTACACCTCTTCTCCCTCCTCTTCACCTCGCGATCCTGCCTGCTACTCGTCCTCCCTCCTGCTCTCCCCTCCACCCCCTCCTTTCCGGGGTCACGTGACTTCGGGGGAAGGGTCACGTGACCTCGGGGAAGGAGGAGGGGCGTGACTACGGTTACGCCGAAGGCGTGACCCTGGCAACTTCGCGATTACGCGGCGAACGCCGCCGACACACGCTCGTTGCGCGCGCGCAGCATGCCACGCGCGAGCAAATGCCGCGGCAAAATTCGTCGTTATTCGCGCATATGGAGCAGCCTTAAAGAGAAAGATTCCCCGCATTCGAGACGTAGCAAGGCTGGCGTGGTTATGAGCTTTGCCCTTGGTGGCGTTGTCAGTGTTGTGGTGGTGTCAATAGCGTCAGCGCGTTACAACCGAGCCGTTCGGAAGTACCCGTGGGGTGACGAGCGTGTGGCTGGCCCAAGGAGCACGTAGGTTCCACAACACTGTCAGCTTAGGGCTGAGCGGGGTGGGGAAAGCAACTTTGTTCGAGTTTTGAGCGACGGGCTAATCTTCTAGGGGGAGAATGGCTGTGTCCGGTTGCACGAACGAGGGTCCGAGAAAGAGGGTAGTCCTTCCTTTGTATCTTCTTGGACCGTTTGGAACAATGCGCGATTTGTGAGTTGAGGAGGAAAGCTAAGAAGGAAAATGTTGAAATTACAAAGAGCGGCCCTGCTCCGAAGGAATCTGCTACGTCACGACTACTTAGCAAGTTCCCCAACGTTGCTAGATTACCTCCCAAATAGGCTCCGCATGCATCCACCAGGTGCACATTGAAAGATCGTATATTTAGCTGTAAAATGAGTTTTCTTATACCTTTCAACGGAAGACTGGTGTTTTTGAGGTTAGGGTGCAACATGCAACACATAGAGAATTTTGCAATATGGTGTAGAAGCTTCCTTCTGTGATGCTACACTGTAAAATATTGTAAATAAATGCTCTGGTTAAAAAAAGGAAAGGTGTTGCTTTACACGCAGCGGACCAAGGTTCAATCCAAAGAGTAAACGTGCTGCTTTTTTTCAGCATTTTTGCTTGAATTACGTTTTTTTTTTACAATTATCACTGAAAAAAAAAAAACAGATGTTATGGACGAAACGTTGCTGAAATAGTACATTGGAATTCCCTTTTTGACACTTGTGAACTCAATGTTGTCACTTTCCGCAAAATGCAAGGAGCATATAAATCGGGTAGTATGCGCTTTCCGAGGTCCCCAAAACTGTTCTGCAGGAATTGCAGCCAGCCATTGGTCCCGATCCCGTTGATCTTTCGGAAACTTGTGCAGACTTTGCCGCACAATGCTCCTTTTGGATGCAGGACCTGTGAGGCAGCTCTTCACGCAACATCTTGGGGACATTTCAAACTCTTCAATGTACAAAACAACTAATCTTGAAGTCCAGAACAGCGAGCGGAAAAGACATAACTGCAAAGCAATCGCACGGCAAACCAGGGGCGGATCCAGAACTCCGTTTTGGGGGGGGGGGGCGGTAAAATTTGTACGGATACTATTCTCCCATTCTTTTGTGTGTACCGGGGGGTCCACCCATGTCAAATCGCCCTCCGAGAAGGGGGAAGGGGGTGGGGTCTACCTTGTTTGGGGGGGGGGGGGCGGACGCCCCCGTCGCCCCCCCTGGATCCGCCACTGCGGCAAACGGTTCCCACAACGCACGTCGTCTGCTGCGCGTGGCCAAAAAATGAAAGTGCACTGTCGGATGTAGCCATGTGACTTCCGGCCTTGCGCCGGTTTCGGTTTCGAGCAGTTGCGTTTTGTGGCTTTATTAAAATTATACGTGACTCTGTAGCAAAATAATAATTGGGTAGTCTTCTGACACGATATTGAATCGCCTGGCCAAAAATGAAATAAATCATTGAGACTGGTTGCACTATTTCTCCACGGGGCGCGGTGCCGCCGGGGCCGAGATGCGCTCCGATAGCAAACCGAAACTTAAAAACCCGTCGAATTTGTGCGGTTTTTCAGAAAGCCGTAAAATGCTTCGCGTGCCTTCTATCGTCCTGCAATTTGTTGATTTAGTGTTTTTCGATGATGCGGAGCAATTTTCTAATTGAGACCATGCCCTTAAACACAATATTAAAAAAGTTAATTACGCTAAATTAATTAACAATCCAATTATCCCGGACCTTAACAGTTTTTCCTAAATAGGCCCCTGGCCCAGGACCAAAACGACACAAGCCTTTTTTCGTTGCGAAGCGTAGTTTTCGCAATATCGAATTTGTCCACCTTTCGTGAAACACCCTATTTTATATATAATATTTATATATATATATATATATATATATATATATATATAATAGGGTGTTTCACGATATATATATATTGTTACGGTGATTATGAGATGATTTAATTTACATTGAAGGGGACACCGGAAAAATAAGGGTTCTTGTAGAAAACCAAGCGAGCTGCTCTAGCGTCTTCGTCTTCCTTGGTCCCCAATCTCGAGCTGCCTATTTTTCCTCTTCGCATCATTACTCGCCCGCCGGGGGAAACGGCGTCTCGCCGTTTTGAGGAGCGTGGTATGGCTTGAGTCGTAGGACATGAACAGTCTGTGGTTGCTCAGGGCGTTGATTTTGGCAAGGTCCGTAAGGCTCGACAACATAATTGACGTGGGAGGTTTGGTGAATTATTTTGTATGGACCGCGATAACGTGGAAGGAGCTTTTGAGCGAGGCCGATGCGACGCTGAGGTGTCCAGAGCAAGACCAAATCTCCGGGAGAGTAAACGGCGACGTTGCGCCCGTGATCATAGCGGACACATTGCCGCTCTTGCGAATCTAGAGTCCGAAAGCGTGCTAATTGGCGTGCCTCCTCAGCACGACACATGGCGTCGAGCGTGTGGTCCGTGAGCGTAGTGTGATGTTGCAATGGAAGCAGGGAATCAAGCATGAGGGATGGTTCACGGCCGAATAGAAGATAGAAGGGCGAATAGCCTGTTGTGTCGTGGCGCGAGGAGTTGTAGGCGAAAGTTACGTATGGAAGGACAGTGTCCCAATTGCGGTGGTCGGTGGATATATACATAGAAAGCATCTCGGAGATCGTCCTGTTGAGTCGTTCAACCAGGCCGTTTGTTTGGGGATGATAGGCCGTGGTCTGTTTGTGGACAATGGAGCAGTTTCGTAAAACTTCACTGACGACTCTGGATATAAAGGGGCGACCTCGGTCGGAGAGGAGTTCTCTTGGTGCACCATGCTTGAGGATTACATCTTCAAGGAGGAAATAGGCGACATCGACAGCAGTGCCAGTGAAAAGGGACCTTGTAATCGCGTACCGTGTGGCATAATCTACTGCAACTGCCACCCAGCGTTTGCCAGTGCCGGACTCAGGAAATGGGCCGAGAAGGTCCACTCCCACTCGATGAAACGGGTGGTCAGGAGGAGCCAAAGGCTGAAGTAGTCCCGAGGGTCGCGTAGATGGTGTTTTGCGACGTTGGCAGGAGTCACACGAGGAGACATATCGTTTGACTGTGCGGTACATGTTTGCCCAGTAGAATCGCTGTTTGACGCGGGCATAGGTTCGAATGACACCTAAATGGCCCGAACATGGTGAGTCATGCAGCTCGGCGAGCACTGTGGTCTGAAGATGCTTAGGAATGACGATAAGTAAAGGAGCACCGTCTGGCCGAAAATTTTGGCGATAGAGGATGCCGTCATTAATTCTGTAGAGACTGGAAGATGAGCGATTTGTTCCGGCGGTGACCTGATTGATAATGGTTTGGAGAGTACTATCACGACGCTGTTCCCGTGCGATGTTAAGAATCGCGGATATGGAAAGAAGCGGGAGTGTCGCACTATCGGGCGCGGAGTCCGCTGGGTCTACTGGGTGCCGAGAAAGGCAGTCGGCGTCCCTGTGAAGTTTCCCTGATTTGTGGATGACCGTATAGTCATACTCCTGCAGACGGAGGGCCCAGCGTCCAAGGCGGCCTACAGGATCTTTAAGTGATGAGATCCAGCAGAGTGCGTGGTGATCTGTGACGATAGAAAATGGGCGTCCGAAGAGGTAGGGGCGGAACTTTGTAATGGACCAGATTACAGCCAGACACTCACGTTCAGAGATGGTGTAGTTTTGTTCAGCCGGTGAAAGTGTGCGGCTGGCGTAGGCAATGACACGTTCTTGGCCTAGTTGGTGCTGGGCCAATATTGCTCCAATGCCGTGGCCGCTGGCGTCAGTACGTAGCTCAGTAGGAGCGGATTGATCAAAATGGCCTAAAATGGGGCTGGATGTCAGAGCTGTCTTCAAAGCTTCGAAAGCTGCCTGTTGGTCGGCAGTCCACAGAAATGATTGGTTTTTCTTTAGCAGGTTTGTAAGAGGACGCGCAATGTGAGCAAATTGGCAAATAAATCGACGAAAGTACGAACAAAGTCCGAGGAAACTGCGGACGTCTTTAGGTGAGGCTGGTGTTGGGAATTCTTGGACAGCTTTGGTTTTGTCGGGGTCAGGTCTGATGCCGTTTTTGTCCACAAGGTGACCGAGCACTTTGATTTGAGAGCTTCCAAACACGCATTTGGAGGAATTCAATTGAAGGTTTGCGTTTCGGAAGAGAGCGAGTACCTGATCGAGTCTCTCTAGATGAGATGGAAATGTTGTGGAGAAAATTATTACATCATCTAGGTAGCATAAACATGTTGTCCATTTGAGCCCTCGCAAAAGTCGGTCCATCATGCGTTCGAAAGTCGCTGGTGCATTGCATAAGCCGAACGGCATTACTTTGAATTCGTAAAGACCGTCTGGAGTTATGAACGCAGTTTTTTCTCTATCTGACTCGTCGACGTTGATCTGCCAATATCCGGTGCGAAGATCGATGGAAGAAAAGTACTGGGCGCCGTGTAGACAATCAAGTGTATCGTCGATACGTGGAAGTGGGTATACGTCCCTTTTTGTGATCTTGTTGAGCCGACGATAGTCAATGCAGAATCGCCACGTCCCATCCTTCTTTTTGACAAGGACAACTGGGGAGGACCACGGGCTAGAGGATGGTTGAACGATATCTTGCGCCAGCATCTTATCAACTTCTGTTTGTATAAGGCGGCGTTCACTGGCAGAGACTCGGTAAGGACGGTGATGTAGAGGTGGTTGAGTCCCTCGTATCGATGTGGTGTGTGGTTGCGGTGGTCCGACCGAGAGGGCGACTCCCTAGATCAAATACGTCATGGTGTTTGTAAAGGAGATTTTGAACGTCCTGTTTCTGTCGCTCGTCCAGTGTGGGGTCGATCATGCTTTTGAGTTTATCGAGGAGGGAACTCGCCAGAGGACTTTGAGGAGGAGATGGCGACATGTCCACGGCTATAGTAGATACACTTCGCGTTATAAAGGACGATGTTTCGGCTAGTGAAGTTCCGCTGGGCAAAACTTGTGTAGTCTGGCTGAAATTAACCACCCATAGATAGGTTGTACCAGCCGTGATTGAAACAAGAGAATGGGGGACAGCAAGTTGTTTCGTTAGAAAAATGTCGACTCTTGGAGATGCAATATAATCGCCATCAGCTGTAGGGTTGTTTGATGCGACTCTGACTGCGACGGCGACAAGTGGCGGAATGCGATGGCTGTCCGTAGAATGTAGCTTTGAAAGTAGTGGTTGCGGAATATCTGTTGGAGCGGCGACGTCAAGTTCGATTTCTCTTTTTGCACAGTCAATGAGGGCAGAGTGGGCAGAAAGAAAATCCCATCCGAGTATTAGTGGGTGGGGACAGCTAGATATGACCGTAAACAAGACGAAGGTCGTTTGGTGATCAAGAGTTATACGGGAGCCGCACATGCCAATGGATCGTATAACATGGCCGTCTGCGCCGATCAGTAGTTTGGAGTCTGGTGGTGTCAACGGTTTGTGTAGCTGTCGTCTCAAATCTTCCCTCATTATAGATATGGCAGCTCCAGTGTCTATAAGGGCGAATATACTGGTACCGTCGATTGTAATGGGCAATTGATTGTGGACAGTGGCGCATACGTCGTTTGGAGGATTTGTGGGCAGTGACAGTGATGCAGCTTCACCTCTTGAAGCTGCATGAGTTAGTTTTCCGAGCTTCGGGGACCACGAGCAGGCGAGATAGGGCGGCGAGGGGCGGGCGACAGAGACTGGCGGCGACGTGGAGAGGAGGAGTGGTGGTAGAGGGGGCGCGATACGAAGTCTTCGTCTTGGGTATGAACAGGGAGCGGGGGTGGGGAGAAACGATCATCGAAGAAGCGGCGGTAACTAAGAGAAGAGAAGGTCCGTGGTTGGTTATTCCAGCGGCTGCGGCAGTAGCGGGCGATGTGACCAACGGCACTGCAATGGAAGCAGATGGGTTTGTTGTCCGGTGTCCTCCACGCTGCAGGGTCTCGTCGCGGAACTCGACCCTCCGGATTAGCTGCTGTATAAGCTGGGCGATCGGAGGAAGCCCAGGCTCTACGTGTTGGTGCTGGAACATGAAGTTTATCGATTTCTTGGCGGATGACGGCTTGAACTGTAGATATGGAAATCGGTTCTGGCTCTGCAGCAGAGTGGGAAAAAGCATTGGGCGGGAGCATCGCTTCTAGCTCACGACGTACAATTTTAGCGATTTGTGTTTCCGATGTTGAAGTTTCCTCACACGTGGAAGTGGCTGTCGTGTTAGGGAGCCGGGTAAAGTTGGAAGTTATCCGGCGCTTCTTGACCTCTTCAAATCGCCGGCATTCCTTCACTAGGGTTTCGACGGTGGAGCAGTCCTTAAAAACAAGAAGTTGAAATCGCGTCATCCGCAATGCCCTTGAGGATGTGTGAAATTCGTTCGGAGTCGGCCATGTCCGCGTCGGCTTTGTGGCAAAGCGACAAGATGTCTTGCACGTACGCCATGTACGACTCGGTCGAGGTTTGGACACGGGATGCAAGTTTTCGTTTTGACGATAGTTTTCGGCCTGTGGGATCGCCAAAGAGGTGTTGAAGTTGTTCCTTACACATATCCCACGAAGTGATGGTTTCTTCATGGGTCAGGAACCAGGTCCGTGCCGTGTCCTTCAGATAGAAAATGATGTTGGCCAGCATGATGGTAGGGTCCCATCTGTTGTGGGTACTGATGCGCTCATAGAGGTAGAGCCACTCCTCGACGTCTTGGTCTCCGGTTCCGGTGAAATTTCCAGGGTCTCGCGGCTGGGAGAGGATGAGTGGTGGTGTAGGTATTGTCGGCGTACCTTCGGGTGGGGTACCGGTATTGGGCATTTCGCTCTGCAGTGGGCGGCGGCGGTTTCGAAGTTCCAGGTTGGGCGAGGCGTAGAGGTAGGGGGAAAATATTCACCTCCACCAAAATGTTACGGTGATTATGAGATGATTTAATTTACATTGAAGGGGACACCGGAAAAATAAGGGTTCTTGTAGAAAACCAAGCGAGCTGCTCTGGCGTCTTCGTCTTTCATGATCCCCAATCTCGAGCTGCCTTTTTTTCCTCTTCGCATCATTATATATATATGATTTAAAGACATCTACGCGCGAAACACCTTCAGAACTTTGGTGCAGCGTCGATTCTTGATCGGTATCCAAGCGTGCGAAGGCACAGAGACGCAGTACTTCGGCGTGCCAAGGAAGCTTTTATCCCGCCGCGAGACCGGCGAAACTTGCTTTCGACGAGTTGTGGCTTTTTCCTGCTACAGTGCGCTTTCGTAAAATTTTCCACGAGTTCACAACGGCAAGCCTCATCAACGGTACACAGAGTCTTAAAAAGTTCTTCGACGAATGACGACGAACGAGTAGAAAACGTGTCTACAGCACGCTGGTAAACCACAGCGAAACGCTAGCAAAACAGCAAATCGTGCCCCGGCAAGATGGCCGTCCGGTGGCTTCACTTGCGGGAGCGGGAAGCACGATATAGCAATTGTCGTTGAGATCAATAAACACTGATCTCAATGACAATTGCTGGATGGCGCTTCCCCGCTTGTTCGCTGCAGCGTGAGTGAAGCCACCGGACGCAACCTCGCTGGGATACGATTTGCAGTTTTGCTAACCTTTTGCGGCGGGCCCATTTTCGTCTTCTGCGCATGAGAAAGGAAGTAGCGGTGACGTCAGAATGCCGAGCCCTGATTGGCTGATCGCGGTCCCCTATCTGAGCGTCGTCTGCTCCTTTGCAACAACGTCTGCTCGCAACGTCGTCTGCGTCTGTCTTACCTTTCCTGCGACTTTCGGAAGTGCAGGTCTTTACGAGCGAGCTCGACTTCGCCTTTCAGAGAAGGCAGACGAAATAACTCGAGCGGTTCATTGTTTTTGTCGAACAACTAGCAGACGCGCATCAAGGAGGGAAGTCAAAGTACTCACTGGCGAGGTGTCCCGAGACGCCGAGGTTTGTTTGCTAAGAACCGATAGTGAGCGTGTTAGTGTCCGCAAGTTCCCTCCCAAATACTTTTTCCCCCCTTTCGTGTGCGGCAAGACTCCTCATTCTTTAACGGCGTCGGCGGGTTGGCGCAGTTAACGTCGTCTGCTTTACGTCTGCTAGTCAAAGCGATGGCTCCTTTACCTTTCCTGCGTCTGTCGGATATTCACCGCTTTTTCACCGGCGAGAGTCACCGTTGCCTCGGAAAACAAGGAGATGACAAGAGGAAGAGATTGACCTCTTAATCTAAAATTGAGGTCAGTGATCACAGTATAATACGGGAAGGGTTCACAAGGGTCACGCGGCACATTCCATTCAGCACGCCAGCCGGTTGTGGGCAGACGGTCACCGAGTCGGAGTGGCTGCTAGGCCTATCTGCCGAGTTCGCTTGGTCGGTGTCAGTGGAATCGTGGCCGTTGGAGCTTTTCCCGGTGTTTGTGGATCCAGCGTTCTTGTTCGTCGTGGTCTGGTTCAAGTACTTTTTACTTTTTTCTTGCTGCTTGAAGTCGGGACGCGAGAGAAGCGCACGTAGAAAAATAAACGTCCGTTGGTCGTCGCGACCGCGACGCTGTCGGCCATGCTGATTTGATCGTAACAAGTGCGTAGCTTCGGAGCTGTCGTAGGATTTTGTCGTAACCTGCGCAAAACTTACGAAAATTTCGGTTCGTGAATACGAATTGATGTTTTTAAGTTTTGTCTTACGCATATTTTTGGCGCAAGATAGTTTCGTGAATCTGGCCTCTCCACTCTGCAAAAGTCGCAGGAAAGGTGCAAGACAGACGCAGACGACGTTGCGAGCAGACGACGTTGCAAAGCGAGCAGACGACGCTCAGATAGGGGACCGCGATCAGCCAATCAGGGCTCGGCGTTCTGACGTCACCGCTACCCCCTGCGCGAGAAGCAGACGAACTTGCCCTCCGCATAGGCATGTTTTCTACCTCGTTCGTCGTATTCGCCGAAGACGTATATCCTCAGTAGAATTTCATCTCCGATAGGAACTTTTCCGGAATCCATATGGCACTGGGGGGAAGCCTTCCCACTCACCTGCTTACGCGATATAGTGCTATTTCCAAACAAAAAATAAAGAAAAAGCTTGCTCTTTTTGTTCCGGTTATCAGCGGACGGCTTGACCCTGAAAGCGCCCCACTTAACCCACCCAGCTCCCTGCAAGCAGCGAGAATGGCTTTTTTCTTTCTTTTTTTATGCAGTTTAGAAAGAGGATAGCAGTGAGGGTTGTGGGCCTCCAAGCCCGTCGCGAAGGAGGCTCTTTGTCCCATTATTACCGGATTAGGAAGAAAAAAAAAAACGCGGTTACAGAACGCCTCATTTCGCTGCCCGGTTTTACTTCGGAAAAAGATTTGGATCGGTTTTTCGGTTATTCCGTGTTCCGAGATTTTTCGCACGATACGATTTCCAAATTGCATGTAGATTGTTGATATCGTCAGTACAAGAGCGAAATATGCCATACATTTCTTTCGTGGTGTTGTGTCATAAATTAAAATGTTGCGAAAGCGTTGCGTCCTAATAGCGGCCCCTCAGAGCCTACTTTTCATTCCAGCGAAGCAGTGCTTTGAAAAATAAAGCTACTCACTCTAAAAAAGTGTCTGATCTCCTTGTGAGAAAAAGATACGAAATTAACCATTTCGCGATGCAATCAACAGCCATTAGAGTCCCAGCTTTTTTTCTTTTTTTCCAGAGCACCGGATTTCGTTTTATTTCAACGGTCCCCCTGATTTCTAAAGAGGTGTACGATTTCTAAATTGCACGGAAGCAGAACTATATGTTGTACTGTCAAAATGTCAAAAAATCAATTACCACAAGTTTAGATAGTGTTGCGTCTTATATACGTACTGATCAAAGCGTGGTCCCTTTGTCAGAAAGCTATGAAAAAAAAAAGGTTTTATCTAACTTTTATAATTACATGTTCCGATTAATCACTTCACAAAGCTGAATTGCCACTAAGGCCCCGGCATCTTTTACCGAGAACCTCATTTGTTGTTGTTTTGTTTTGTTCGCCCGGACGAGAAACCGCCTCCGCAAATCACTCAAATAGGTAAACGCTGAGGCACCAAGTAACAGCGTCAAGGGGCTCTGGGCGCTTTTTGGGTCATGTGATTGTCTTTCTTACGAGATCACAAGTAAATAACTTTTTTTTTTTCGAAGTGAGCCAATTTTATGTCAAGCAAAACTGAGATAAGGTGGAATGTTTGAGTATCAGTAAAGCTATGAGCCATGTACCGCGGTCACCTCCGGAGTTTTTTTTTTTTTTTCTCGCATAATATAATCAATATTAGTTTAAAAACATGAGATCGATGCACCGACAGATAAAGTCCAATTTTCAGCAAAAAATAGCTGAGTTTCGGTTTCTGACTTGAGGAAGAAAAACGAGAAAGGACGGTTGTCCGCCCTTTCTCGTTTTCTTCCATCCTATACCAACCAACTCGTTCTGTCCTTACGGATAACGCTACTCACAAAGTTAATTAGAGGGGGTCCACTCGCTTGTGGCTGGGGTAGGCGTCGTTGTATTGCGCTCCGAGGAGTCTGGACCCTCTTTGTGTTTTGCCGGTTTGTCTTTAGGGAGAAAAACAAAAAGGGGGGGGGGGGGGGGCCTCGAAATCTGCGCCTGAGTTGTCGTCGATCAAAGCAATAATCAAAAAAAGAAGAAAAAAACACACAAAAAAAAAAGACTCGAGAAACGCGTAGTGGTTCAGTACATTTAATCGAACGCCGTTTCATCGAAAAAGTGGTCGTCCCGTACCGAAACTTTCAATTGCAACAATTGGCCGGTATTTTTAAAGGGATACTTCAACGAAATTTGAAATATCCCCGTCGTGTTCAAAAATAGGTTGAATATGATCCACAATATCCGTAAATGACAATCGCACGTTTGTATTTTGATCCTGGTGGCTGTATTTTTCGTTATAAACGGCCCACTCTGGCAAGCGCTCGGAGAAGGCCCAGCTTAGAGCACGTGACATTTGACGCAATCGTGACGTAGGTCGTCTCAAGACGAGCAAAGCTACGGCGAGGCTGACGTCGAGAGGATGGCCTAGTCGTTCCAGCCACCGAAGCGGCTGCTTTTGTACGAATTTTGAGTGACGGGTTAATCTTCTATAATCTTGTAGGGGGACAATAGCGACTTCTGCGACTCACAAAAAGGATTCTCGGAAAGAGTGGAGTTCCTCCTACCCCCTTCTCTCGTCGTGGCCGGAGGCGAGACGACCTCCGTCACTAGCTGTCAAGGTTCCTAGACGAGCATTACAAACGAGGCGTTAGCGACATCCACCAGGTGCTCTTTGCTAATCGTTTAATTCGTTTTAAAATTCCTTTTCGATACTTTTTTAACAAGATATTGGTATGTGCCATGTGATACTGCTCTTTTGAACACATATAGACCAAAAAATAAGCGCCGAAATTTCGTTGTAGTATCCCTTTAAACAAAAAAATCCTAATAGCGGAAAACACAAACAAAAACGTTGCTAACCAAAAAAATATATATATATATTTAATCGGGGTTGGTGAGGAGGGAGGTGGTGAAGACCCCGAATCTATCCGCTTGGTTACAACTGCAGGCGTGTCCTCCGTCGTGCCATCTGAGCGTCTGTCGTACGAGAGGACAATGAGAAATTACTTCTTGGTTTGCAAGATTCAATGGTTTCAAGGAAAGAATAAATTTTCAAATATTATTGGCAGAAACTTATGATGCATTCAATGAAACGGCGTTCGGTGAAATGTCCGGTCCCAGGTGCGGTTGATCTTCTAGTGCGCAACAAAACCTCAGATGCCTCGCTTTGTGAAAATATGATGACTGAAAACCGGCATCGTCTTTCAGGCACGGGCGATCTTTTTGCGGTTCCGATATAAAAAGAAAAAAGGTGCAGGTCGATGCCAAAGTCGCGAATCTCGGAAAAAGCTGATAGAAGAAAATCTCACCACAAAACCGACCGACGCAGAGAAAAGCTCACCGGCCTCTTGATGAACGCGGTGGAAACTCACCTACGATTTTCGTTTTCGGAAATGGCATTCTTTTGGTATATGAATAATAGCAACAATCTTTTCCGTATTGTTTTTTTTTTTTTTGTAGCAACTTATGATTTCTGGTGCGGATGGGTCTTGACACAATTTGGGGGCTCTCTGTGGTCGTCGGGTGCAATGACGAGGTCTCTTCGTTATAGACCGTTTTATCGTGGGTAGCGCCATTTTGAGAGCGAGAGAGAAAAGGGGAAAGGACTACCGGTGCTTTCCTCCTTTCTGGTTGTGTAGAAAGAGTGCAAGTCCCGGATGAAAGGCTTCGCCGGTGTTGGGTGTCTGCTGTGACGGAACTTCGTTCGCGCTTTCTTCTCTGTTTTAAACTCGCAAACTTAATTAGAGCCACGGGCTTCGATGGCGACAGTCCCCCGGTCATCGGGACACCATTGCCCGGTCATAGGGTGCACGATTAACGGCAGAAAACGTCGAATACTGTCCGAGGACCTATATAGCTTGCATGGAATCCGGCAAGGCGAGTGCGGCTGCAATGTTTTTAAGTTTCATCGCTTTCCGCATGACTGGAACTGATGAACCATTTATAAATTTTTGCTCGCAATGGATCTATTTCAACGTAGCCGTGTTTAGTAATCAACAAGCGATACACGGCACGGGAACCTCAATTAACCTTTGTAAACACCCGGAGCTACCACCGATCCTTTGGCTGCGCTGCTTTTATCTTGCGTGTCCGTGTTCTCATATATTGTGGATGAACAACGAAGACGTTCTGGATTTACTTATATCGAACCGCATTAAGCCTTAAAGCAGCCACGAATTATTTCACTATTTCATGCACAGTTTTGAGTACTCACCTCCAATTTCTATCGCTAGCGCGTTCGCTGCCGCTGTTCCCCCTGTCGCCGCACTGGCGGATGCCATGATTGGAACAAAGAAACGTGCGCACTGGGCTCGAAAACGGATTGAACACTAAACACTTACACACATGACAGGACAGGACATACACAGAGCTGACTATCAACTATTTAATACTTCTTCCTCCACCTCCTCTTTTTCTTAGTCTCTTCGAGTATTCCACGATTGCAAGATAAAATGCACTTTTGAGAATTAAAAAAAAATAATGCATAATAAGGAGTACATATAAAAAATAAAACATAGACGAAAGAGAAAAAAAAATACTACATGAACGAAAATTGAAAAAAATGAAAAATTATCCGCAAATGCCCAAGCTAACCCCGCATATTTCCACTTCCAGTCACTGACATCGGTATCCCGCGGATGTTTCGAGAACTTCTTACCCATGACTGTCCTCACGAGTCACTGGCCCACAGCCGCAACACACCGTAGATATTGTTTTTCTTTGCTGTGCAGCGTGATGGACGGACGGAAGGCCATCGTGGAATGCTCGAAGGCACTAAGAAGAAGAGGAGGTGGAGGAAGAGGTATTAAATAGTTGATAGTCAGCTCTGTGTATGTCCTGTCCTAGCTGTCTGTGTGTAAGTGTTTAGTGTTCAAACTGTTTCTCATAGACATGTACCAACTAGCTCAGCTCAAACCAGTTATTCGAAAGCAGAGATCGGAACACACGAGACGCAGAGCCGTTTATTGAGAGAGTTTGGCCATACATTGGTTTGGATAGACGAGCATCTCGGGGCCAACCACAGGCCGCGAAACAGCCCCTAGCGGTGGTCGTGTGATCTAAAAATGTGACACGACTATACTTCGTTTCACCTTATGTGCGAGCGAAGGCAAAACTGGAAGCGCGAGCACGGAAGCTCCGTGCGTTCAGGCTTTGCTCGAGCGCGCGAGCTGGGGAGAAATGCAAAAAGCGCTGGTCACGCGCTTCTAGCTTTGGCTTCGCTCGCAAATAAAAATCAGCAGAACCCATCCTTTGGGAATGATTATCTACGTTAATGCGAATAGCATCAAACGGTGCGGAGTTATGCGCGTTCGTCAGGTGGCCGGCACACTCTAGATACGCCAGCCCACTCTTGAGGCGATTCTAAATTTGTTGACACTTTCACAGCCCTGCGCACGATCTCCGCAGCCCAGCACGTGCGTTTGTGTCACTTAGGAAGGCGAGCAAAGCACGCGCCATACGCACAAACACTCAAAATGGTACCGACCAGACTTTCTGGCGTCTCAGCTAGTCTCAACCAACGGTACTCCAAACGGTTGTTTATATCTTTACCATAGGACGCGCTTTACAGCGCTGTCACAGCTACCGGTGCGCGCGCGTTCCATGCACGAGGGCTCATTCCGCTCTCGTGAGGCTGAGCACGGCCGCTACATCACCCTCTCCCGAGCGCGGGAGAGGGTGAGCTAGCGGCCGTGCTCAGCCTCACGAGAGCGGAATGAGCCCTCGTGCATGGACGCGCGCGCACCGGTAGCTGTGACAGCGCTGTAAAGCGCGTCCTATGGTACAGATATAAACAACCGTTTAGAGTGCGTTGAATGACTGTTCAAGTGCCTTGTGTTTACCTGACCAAATTCCATGTAATAAAAAAAATGCCTTCATAGCTCTGTGGTTAGCGCGTCTGCCTGCTGATCAAAGGGTCAACGGTTCGAATCCCAGCCGGCGCCGGTCTTTTTTATTTATTTATCGACCCGCGGCGTAAGAGGTTAGATAGCCAGATAGATAGATAGATACATAGACGAAAAGTGCGTGAAGTATCCAAAGAATGCTATTCGCATTAAAAGTGAAACGAAGTATAATTTGAGCCGTGCCGAGCGGAACTCCGCGTCTCAAGACGCTCGCGCACCCCACCCTTCGCACTGGTTTCTTTCAGCCAGTCTCAGGACGCTGTTCTAGCAGTGCAGACAAAGGCATGGGCACGAGCGCGTGGCTTTGGAAAGTGCCTCCTATGCACGAGGTCTCGTACAAACAAAAGCGTTTCGCTGAGCTAGGCTCACGCGCCTGTGCCTTTGTCTTCACTGCAGACATTTGTGAGTTGGAGTAGAGGTCTCCTGATTGGTCGACGCTGTGTCACAAATTTAGTTTACGCTCTAAGCGTGGGGGGAATCTTCGGCGCTGGCGGCGACCTTTGCTCCGCCTATTGTCCAAACTCTCCTAATATACGGCTCTGACGAGACGTACCCTGCAGCGCCCATCAACGAAAACAACCCACCAGCGGCCCTCCAGGGAGCGCTTCTGCCGTCAGTCTGGTATCGCGCAGGAGATCGCGATTCAGGAAAACCGATAGAACTAACTTTTTAACAATTTCCAGCCGCACCCGGCGGCGGAAATGAGCCTTCAACTAAGTGTTGTAGGTAATAAAATCGAGTCAATGTCACCACCGCAAAATGTCAATATTAAGATAAATTCAGTTACAAAATTTTACAAGCTGAAACAGCAATTATCACGAGAAAACTCGCACGTACCATTCGAGTGTATACCCCATGTTCATCGGCGGTACGGCGTTCGGTGCGCGCTTCATTCACAAAAGAAGAAGTATTAAATAGTTGATAGTCAGCTCCGCGTATGTCCTGTCCTGTCTGTGTGTATGTTTAGTGTTCAATCCGTTTTCGAGCCCAGTGTACACGTTTCTTTGTTCGACACTTCCAGTCATGGCATCGGCCAGTGCGGCGACGGGGGGAACAGCGGCAGCGAACGCGCTAGCGATAGAAATTGGAGGTGAGTACTCAAAATTGTGCATGAAATAGTGAAATAATTCGTTGCTGCTTTAAGGCTTAATGCGGTTCGATATAAGTAAATCCAGAACGTCTTCGTCGTTCATCCACAATATATAAGAACACGGACACGCAAGATAAAAGCAGCGCAGCCAAACGATCGGTGGTAGCTCCGGGTGTTTACAAAAGTTAATTGAGGTTCCCGTGCCGTGTATCGCTTGTTGATTACTAAACACGGCTACGTTGAAATAGGCCCATTGCGAGCAAAAATTGTTAAATGGCTCATCAGTTCCAGTCATGCGGAAAACGACGGAGCTTAAAAACATTGCAGCCGCACTCGCCTTGCCGGATTCCATGCAAGCTACATAGGTCCTCGGACAGTATTCGACGCTTTCTGTCGTTATTCGTGCACCCTATGACCGGGCAGTGGGGTCCCGATGACCTGGGGACTGTCGCCATCGAAGCCCGTGGCTCTAATTAAGTTTGCGAGTTTAAAACAGAGAAGAAAGCGCGAACGAAGTTCAGGCACTGCAGACACCCAACACCGGCGAAGCCTTTCATCCGGGACTTTCACTCTTTCTACACCACCAGAAAGGGGAAAGCGCCGGCAGCCCTTTCCCATTTTCTCTCTCGCCCTCTTTCAGTAAAACGGTCTATAGAACTCAACGTTGAGGCAATGTCTTAATAGAAAAAAATACGTGTCTATCACTTTGGACCCCTGCTTCTTCGTTTCTATTGGTGTCTGTGATATACGAATTTTGTATATATTTCCTTTTGTGTTCCCTAAGGGCCCCCAGAGTAAAGCCGCAAATACTAAATTTAAAAGCGTGATCGTATAATACTTGCGTGCATTTATCTCAGCATCTGTCAGTTTTGCGGTAAGCTTTTCTCTCGTGACCTTCTCGGTGTTGCGCTGTTCTCCGGCGGAGAAAAGCTCACAGAAATCCGGCGGATGCGGAGAAGAGCTCACCACACTTTTGATACATGCGAAAAAAAGCCTACCTTTACATACCGATCTACCATTATTTCTTCGCAGCTCTCGATATTTTATCGAACTCTGTTCCATCAAAGATATTTATTTCAACGCCATTTATTTGAACCCAATTTCATCGAAGCCGTTTAGTATAGAACGCTGTTTTATGGAACATCATGGTTTCAGGCCAGATCGTTTCTCGTTTTTGTAAATAGTGTTTTTTCTTTGAATCCAAAGGATAAATATCTTGTCACGAATGAAAACTGATGAGGCGGTGAATAACTTTAGAAACTAAACGTTTAATCGGGTGAACAAAATAGAAGGTTAGCGTCGCAGGCGTCGATGTCGGTGAAACAGCAGGACCGAGACTGACTGTGGCTCGCCACGCGGAGCCCCTTATGTACACGCATGGGCTTCTGGAACAATCAGCATAGAAGGTTCGGCAGTATAATCAGCTAACCTCGAATAAGCAACGGGGTTGTAGAACTTACCAGAACGCGACATTATAGAAACAACAAAAAGTGTATCCGTTACCAGGGACCGAACCTCAACAATTTCCGTCGAAGCTAAGCACAGTAACCGTTAGACCACGGGCGCGCTGCCTACCTGGCCACCTGCGCACGCGGCAATATTATGTTCCGTTTTGCTTTTGCGTCGTAATAAACAATGACCTCTTTCGGTGATGTGGCCTAAGACGGACTTGATACCTTTTGGGAGGTCAGGGGTCGTCGGGTGCCGAGACGGAGGTCCACAATTGTTGCTGTTCGTAGTGCTCAACTTTGAGGCACTGTCCTGTTTCCATGTAAATAATAGCTAAAAAAAATATGAGTTCCTTACTTTTTTAATTGTTCGCATTCTGCAAAACTGGATTCGTCTGCCTCTTCCCCATTTTTCTTAGAAAGTAAGCTATTTTTCTGGTACTGAGCAAGAACCCCTGGTTTTACAACTATACGGACACGCAAAAAGCGCAGAATGAGCGGTGAGCAAAGTGTGGACGTGAGTTTTAAATATAAACACCGCAGTGCGAACAATGCCGAGAATATTAAATTTTAAATGTTGGATAAATTATTTCGTAAATGAGCTTTTCTCCGCATTTGCCGGTTTTGCGGTGAGCATTTCACCGGCGAGCTTCTCTTCGGTGAGCTTTTCAACGCCGCCTTTTCTCCAGTGAGATTTTCTTGGCCGCCCAACAGTGACAGCCGACCAAGGGCTCATCGCAGCCAAGACGTGCAATAGACGAACACCATAATGAAAGGTGTGCGGGTTCTTGTCTAATATATTCGCTTCTATTTCATAGAATACTGAATCAAGAATGTTTTGGTTCGGGTCAAACGAAGAATCTTTAGTGCGAGACTTTCACAACTTCCAAATAGAAGCGTGTGACGCGCTACTACCAAAAAGCTTGTTCTGTTTTTAGCTTCACTGAAGAAATTTTTGCATTGTTTGTTTTATTGCGGTTTTATTACTTTGCATATCAGCCTCCACAAGCTGATATGCAAAGCGAATGTCGAAATTAAAACAAAATCGACGAACTCAATATGTTTAGGTCAAGGATGAAGAAAGAATAAAACAATTAAAACTGGGACAAAACAACACATCTTTGCAGGATGAAGAAAGAATAAAACAATTAAAACTGGGACAAAACAACACATCTTTCATGAAAGATGTGTTGTTTTGTCCCAGTTTTAATTGTTTTATTCTTTCTTCATCCTTGACTTCAACCAACACGCTCTTCTCCCAAGCATCAATATGTTTCTTCCGGATTTAAAATATGTAAACATTTTAAATGCATCTCTGCAGAATATTTGAAATCGCCAAATCAAATCATTTCTCCTACTTCGAACAGAAAAAGTGGTAAGACAGTATCGACCCTTTGACGCTTCGGTAGCTTTTGTCTGCCTGCATTTGGTAACTTCAGGACTCACGCAAGGACCGCTTGAAGCGTAAAATCTTTCACCCCCATTTTCGTGACCCAAAACGCCAACAAAGAACGAAACATCCTCCCAATGACGCGCTCTGGCGATTGAAAATCAATGATTCACACCCACCCGCAAAATATCTTCGCCGCCGAACAAAAAAAGAGAAAAAAACAAGAAACCTTTCACTCGCATTTGTGCGACCCCAAAACACCAACAAAGACGGAACATCCTCCCAAGGACGCGCTCGGGCGATGGACAGCCTACTACTCATTATCGCGATAACGCGCAAAATATCTTCGCCCGCCAAAATAAAAATAAAAATAATAAAAAAAAGCTTTGAGAGGAACTCTCCCTCGAAATCTCGACCGTCAACCCGACGACCTTGAAGATGCAAGTAGTCCGGGGCGCAATAACACATTGCGCAATTTCAAGAGGTAGTATTAGCGACACGCTCATAGATGGCGCCAGCTGACAGCTCGATTTCTGGCATTTTGATGGGCCACAAACTTAGTTAAATTTTATCACAATGAGAATCTCTGGCGAAAAGATATTGTAAGAGATATATTCAAAAAGTCTTGGTCTTCAATATTGTGGCGCCTGAATTTGTATTTTGGCCCTGGTTTATTTTTAAATGTTTATGAAGAACGGAACGAAAAAAGGGCCTTTACAAGCAAGTTTAAGGTCCCGTAAAACATTTTTAACATTTGGATCGGGAAATCTAGCGCCACAACCTTACTCAGTTTTTTACTATCTTTCTAATAAAACCATTCCCAGTTCAATCCGTTTGGTGGTTGCTGAGAAAAAATATCAAAAAGTTGCCATTGGAATTGCATAGGGCTTGGGAACTGCAATATCCTCAGGCGTGATAAGCAGACGAATAAAAAAAATCCGCATTCTCTCGACAAACGCGAGGTTCCCCGAGAATACGCTGACGTCGAGTATTCAAGAAACGATACTTTCGTTTCGTGAATACAAATTTGTTCTTACGTTTTGTCTTACGCACATTTTTGGTGTAAGATCGTTTCGTGAATCTAATAGTTTAAATCACGATTTAAATAATTTTTATTTTCATTTTTTACTTTGCTTGACTTCTAGAGTACTAGCGATGACTGCCAAACACAGGTAGCAAGGAAACGTATTTAAAAAAAAACCTGATTTTATTTTTGTACAGCGTATTTACATGCACGAGGGCCTAACAAACACGAAAACGGAACAAAAACTGACGAATACAACTTGTATGCGTCAGTTTTCGTCCCGTTCTCACCCGTTTTTAATGTTAGCCAGTTAGCCTAGATCACGTTCGCACTTCGCACGAGCGAGAGACCACCGGAACATTTCACAAACCTTGCGTCCAATCCAATCCCCTATTATTTTTTTTAGCAAAGTTTTTTTATGGAGATGGACTCTACAATGTTCAAATTCCCGCGTGGCCAATACAGAAAAAAAAATAAAAAGAAAAACGAGCGTGTTGGTAACAGTAATTAAACATGAGGAAGATACACAAAAATGAAGGGACGGACAACAAATAGTTTTAATAGTTTTACGTTATAGCCACCATGTGGCGCAGTATGCAACCTTAATCCATAGAAACGTCTTTAGCTTAACCTCCACGTACTCTTCGTAGCACAAGCGAGCGCATCCGCACTGATTTTACGACGTGTACGTCGCAAATGGCGGGGAACATGAAATTCGTAGACGATGTGTTGTTTTTCGACAAATTCCACCAATATCATGATATCGGAGACGTTTAGTTATGATCGGTAGCAATCAGAGACAGCGAAACCAAGAGTGAGGTGGTTCTTCATTGTGATGTGCTCCCGCAGTGTCTCATGGAGGTTCAACAGTTCTACGGATGTTACCTCCTCTACTGCACGAATCCGAAGTACAAAGGGCACACATACATTGGATTTACCGTGGATCCCAACAGAAGGGTCAAACAACACAACAAGGGACTCAAGGCAGGTGGCGCGTGGAGAACCAGCACCAAAGGCCAATGGTAACGAACGACGATTAAATTCATGCTCAGTGTCACTGCAACTTCACTAGGCCGTCTAAAATAAGTAACGCGATTTTTGTAGAAAACCTGTCGCTGTTTTGATGGCTTGTGAGAGTTACCCCGCCGAGTAAACGGAAAATGAATTGCAGAGCTCAATTGTTTACGTTCTTTTTCTTCAGGGATATGCCTCTAATTATACATGGCTTCCCGAACGAGATATCTGCATTACGGGTAAGAAGGCATTTGCATACGTCCGCAAGATTAATCAAATCAGGGAAGCTACTTCTACCCCTTCCCACTTCTTCAGAATGAACGCGAGCGTTCGTGTTCATTCTGATTCGCGCTCTAGCGTTCGCTTTGTTAAAGTGGAAAGGGTTGGGAGGAGCTTTCCTGAACTTTAACCTGCCGGCGATTATAAAGCAACACACTAGATGCATAAGCCCGACACATGCTCAGCATGAGCCTAATGTTGGGCATGATTGTAACCTTCCACTTCTCTAATGTGCTCTTAATGTCTTCCAAAAGTATACTCTCGTTACGTGTGCATAGCTTGTCCGTTACGTCATTCGCGGTAATGCCGTTATTTAACGTGCCACGAGTGTCTCCGTGTTAGTTTCACGCTGCAGAAATAGCAGCTCGAGGAAATCAGTACATAGAAATAACAGCCAGTACCCAGCAGTGGCAACACCCTCAAGCTATGTATACCCTTGCGGACAATATGAGCCGCAACATCTGACTCAACCTTTTCCTGTGTTTGCAGTTATCCACAAGCTTCATTATCTTTCGATTTGTCGAAGAGTTCAAAGAGTGGGACCTAAACTTTGCATTCTAGACCTAGTGTGGGCCAAGGCTTCTTCATTGAGTTGAACAGATACGCTAAAGAAGCGCGAAAAACTGGTACAGTTCGTATTGTCTGCGATAGTACTTGCGTAGCGACCAAGCGATAGTTGCCGTCGCACCAGTGAAGATTTCCGCTCTGCCGCCGCAGTTTGAGTGGGCCTGGCAGCACCCGGACAAGTCGCGAAGGCTCGGTCACGTCGAGAAGAAAAATAGAAAGGAGAGCAGGTTCGAGTTTGCCTTCAGGGTGGTCTCCCACATGCTTTGTGTTGGACCATGGACCAGACTGCCCCTGACCGTGCAGTGGCTCATGGAGGAATACCGGCTCGACTTTCAGGTGAGCAACGCTGCAAAGCGGTGCAATCTTTCCAAAGGCAGCCTTCAAAGGGCAAGGCAGTTTGCTTTGTGCATTTGTCGCGGCCGGTCACAGTGCATTGCAGCTTGGAGCATGGGGAATGAAAGCTCACGTTGCAGAACCCAGGCATCCTGGGTTCGATCTCTACCCCTGCCCATTTCGGCCTGGATGAGCATCGTACCTGCGTGCAGTCGTGTATCACTACTGTGTGGTGCACATTAAACACCCTAAGCTAGCAGTGGTACAGCACTGGATAAATTTCTCGTCTACAGCATAAACCAGTGTCGCCGCTCCTCAAAGGCAGACCGACCGACCTTACGCTGTACGCTTTTTTCGTCTTTTTTATTTTGGTTGGGGAACTTAGTTTGGAATGTGTAGAAGGCCTTTAACTGTTCTTTGGCACTCAAACCGCTTTTCTAGCATTCCTCACATCATCCCAGCACTGTTTCGTCATAGATATACTAAAAAAAAATAGGGAGTTACCTTTCTTGACATCAAGGACTTTCTGCGACCGTTGCAATAGTTGCCGACAGAATGAGAATGCCTGACCATCTCTTTTGGAAGCTTAACCACATAGTCCTTGCGTCTTGTAGTGCTTCCACTCTGCGTGCACACTAGAGACCCACGAGACGCTAAAGCGTTATCGAAGGTAGGAAGGTTGTGTTGGAGGAGGGATAACGTGAAAGATATCCCTACTATTCTCATTCTGTCAGTAACTATGGTTAGCTGGGGCACATGAACACTTCCCCGTTTCTGGAGCCGAGCCGTTTCAACTGCACACCGACAGCAGATGGCTTACGGGTGCGCTTCAGAATCTTGTTAGTGGTATAGAAATAGTATAGTAAGGGTGCAGGCGAGCTGGTGAATGTTAATCATGTTGAATAAACCTGAGACTGGGGCAGAAATGTAGTATATTTTTGCTGCGAAATTCAGAGATTTCTTTGAGTTTGCATCTTGTCACAAATCAATAATATATTCCAAATCTTTTTTTTTCTTTTAATTGGGGGGATTGAAGTTACTTCTGCTTGTAACTGCATAGTGAATCACTTCAATTGTGAGGATCATTTAGAGCAATGTAGTTTTAATTAAAGGTCGTTGTCATTAAGTCGAGTGTTTACGTTGGCTGGGAGGCACTTGGGGCACCCTTTATCGTGTCAAGAGCAGCAACATGTCTCTACCAGGACTGTCACGGGAATCAGCTACGATATTGAATATTTCGGGTAGATCTGAATTGAAACACTAGTGTCTTGGGGACTGATCTGGAAACCTAGAGCCAAACCTATAAACTTTCATAGCTTTTGCCTAGTGGCCTGATCTCAACATGAGTCCTCTGGGGAAACATAAACTCGGCGCCTTCACCCAAACCTTCTCGCAAGACTAAAGCTTTAAAATTCGCGGGAATTCATGACTGCATCTTGTCACACTTTTTTTGTTTTCGTTTTACATTTTATGCGAATGACTGGTCTGAATTCACATTTCCTCGTGCGTCTTTCTCAGTGTTCTTGGAACGCTCCAACTGTGTTTCAGCCGAGCCTTGCCCCACCACCCCACATGGCCATAGCCTATGGACCTGTCAAAGCCATCCGCAGTCATGCCCAACGTTCCATCGAACAGGACGACATCCAAGTGATGCCGCTGTGCTGCGTGTGCAACACGGCCATTGAGTCGAGGAAGAGCACCGCACGGTGCATTCATCCTGGCTGCACCGCAACTTCTCACCTGTCCTGTCTCGCCAAGCTCTTCTTACAAGGCGACTCCAAGTTCCTGATTCCGGTGAACGGAGATTGCCCACAGTGTGGGAAGTGGGCCCTGTGGGGAGAACTAGTGCGGCACAGCAGGATGTGCGATTGGTTCTCGACTCCGTCGTCAAGCTGAAAATGGGGACCACGGATGCAACGTGCAGGGAACGGCGCAGGTGAGCTGGGACGCTCTGCCTCGATTGTTGCTGTCAAGCCCAAAAGACTCAGCATTCTGGCTTAGACTTTTTGTTGAGCACGTTGAAAGTTGCACACTTGTCAACATTTTGATTTTTTGAATTGTGCGCTTGCAGGGCGGTCTTTCTGGGCGTGCACACAAGCAGCATTTGTTCCATCGGCATGCAGTGATTTAATGTGCTTTTACATCGTGCCTTTTTATTATTTCACAGTCATTTAATTTCTTTATTATGCTATTGTTTTTTTAAGTTTTGGAATGGACTGCTCTCAACACAGTGGGAAGATGATTTGGCTATTAATATTTGTGACAGGTCATGCTTTTGTTGACTGGAGAAAATTTTATTTGAAGTGAGTGCTACATCCAGACTGTTACTAAAACAAGGGTACAAATGCGAGTATATGATAGGGCTCAAGCACTTCGACCACTGTAGAAGTGAGAAGCACCCGAGTTGAATTTTCATCACTGCAATCTAGTCGATTTTGCCTTGCAAATTCTTGTGGCTACATTAAAAAAAACATAATAATGTGAAAGCAATATTTTTAAATTATAAGTGGCAACACATAACTGAAAGCCATGTTTGCTGTTGCTATTCACAGGTGACAATTCATGCATCCCTGCTTCATCTGATCAGTGCATAAGTAAAGAATGTTTCCAGACCAAATTACTAGCAGAAAATACCAGTGAAACATGCTAGGACCTATATTGACCAAGAGGCTGATTAGAGTGACCCTTGAATGAAAGTAGACAACACAAATTATGTATACAACACCTGTGGGAAGTGTACCTTCTTTCTAAAGCCACATTTATCTTCTATATTTGTTAAATCTAATGTCTGCTTGGCTATACACATTTATTGTGGCCAGCAGCAAGATTTTACATAAATTGTCAATATCACTGTCCATGGCCACTGCAGATTCTTTTTGAGTGTGTGCTCTTCAATTAAGCTAGAGAAAATTAAATGACATTTTGCATGCACCACCTGTCAAGAGCCCCACCCAGTTCTGGCCATTAGTGCCCAAGCCAGTCGTTTGAATTTCCAGACTTCGTTCTCAGTTTAAAGGAGCTGTGCAACGATTTTAACGTTGAAAGAATTTGCATCTTCTGCTTTTGACATTGTTTATCTTGTCACAAAGGACTGCACGAAAACACGACTCCTTCCTTCGAAATGTTGCGATTTCGCCGCATAATCGCGAGGCAAAAATTATGAATATTTCCCAACCTGCAGTCGCGACGGCGGCCATTAGAACCACGCGACGTAACGTCAAAGGGGTACTTGGAAAAAGATAGGAAGTTGTGCAAATACCTGCTCGATGAAAGGTCATTTTTCTATAAATCTTGTCGTTGCAACATAAATATAAATGCGTCAAAAACCTGGTATCATCAGCAAAACTTTTATTATACGGAGTTTTGGTGGCGCCATCTATCGGAGGTCAACAAAACCGTCAGCTCTATCTGCTACAGCAAACAGCCGCCAGAAGCCTGGGGGGACGGGGACAGAGCCAGACGAGCACGTCGGCACTTACCTCCTTTCGCCATGTTGATTGCGCTGTGCTAGCGCGTAGCCATGTGGTCACAGGCAGGTGAGTTCTCGCTGCTCACTGATGGCTCTAGAGAGTTAGCTTCACCAAAACCCTGCGCATCCTCCTTTCACGTCATATCGCACGTGACTAGGTAGATGGTGAAGGACTGGAGAGATATCGATAACCTCCACCTTCGTCAATTTTTAAAATAAAGACTAGGACATGCAGGCAAAAGTGTTTTTTTGTTCTTTACTTCAGAAAGGTTGAGACACCAACTCCCAAATTATTTGAGCAAAGCACTGAAATTGTTGCACAGCTCCTTTAAGCAGATACAATAGAGTTACACTTTTATATTTCCCCTGCTAGAACAGACCACTAAAATACACCTTTTGACAGAAATGTCAGCTTACTAGATGCAGGAACTAATATTTTTGGCTCGCTTCATAGCAATCTAAATGTTTAAAAAATGCCTACTATGTACTTAAAAATGAAAAATAAATAATGTAATTTACTTGCTTTTTGAATAAAAACTACCTGTCTAGAATTACAATTATGTCCTTGTCCATTACTGTCAATATGTTAGGCATCACTTTTAGTTGCTTTGTTCATATCTTAGACCTTTTAAGGTTCTAGTTCAGAAGTGGCCAAGCTGCGGCTCGCCAGCCGCATGCGGCTCGCGAGCCGCATGCGGCTCTTCGCGTGTTAAAGTGCGGCTCGCGGCTCCCTCCCCCATGCTACCTCACTGTCCCACGTCCCTCCCGGTCACACAAGCACTTCCCAAGAAGAAAAAAAATTGCGGTGGCTTATCTCGGATATGCCAGGATATACGTAGCGTGAGCTTATGCACACAAAATGAGAGGCGCTATCAAGCAGCTTCGGTGCAGCGTCAGACTTGGCTACTGCGCAACGGAGGCACACAGCGGCGCCAGTGCGTCTGCCGCGGCTATGGCGTCACTCCTCTGGAATGCACCAGACCGGCGAGGCGCGCGCGGTGGCGGCGGAGCCCGCGGTGACTGCGGCTCCGCCCCGCCAGCTGTGCGCCGTGTGACGTACGTCACTGCTCCTCGCGCTTGCAGCAGCACGGAGCACGGCTCATTATGCGAGCCACGCAAAACTGATCAACCTCGGCCAGTGTAGCTCACGCTGCCAAATGGAACAGCGTTTTCAATCTAAAGACAGATGGCGGTTTGGCAGTCTTGTGCTACTTACAGCTCACAGTTGGACTGCTTTGGACTCGGATAGACTGAAAGCAGTTCGAGTTTCGTTTATTGCTCTAGAGAAAAGTTGGCGTCCCCCCCGCTTGGCTCTTGGAAGTGTCCTGGTTTTGTTTGCGGCTCTTAGGCCGGGCCAGCCTGGCCACCCCTGTTCTAGTTGTTTCTATGTAATAACCATAAAGCTGGAATGTCACAAAACATTTTGGATCAATAAATAAAAACAAATTAAATACACAACACTAGTACATCATTATCCACCGTGTGCTCTTTTCTGACCTAGCGAGTATTTTCTATCGCACATTAGACAATCTCTTGCTCATCACATCATCTCTTTCAACTCGGTCCCAAGAGCAATTATCTTCTCCCTCAAAAGTTTTGCTTGATACCACTCCATGCACTGCCTCACATATTCCATGTACTCCTGTTTACCAGGAGGCAAAAGATTAACGAGCTCTTCTGGGTTCAGTGCACCGCTCAGGTACGTGAGGACGCCAGCCAGAAGTGTCTTGTACGTCGCAGTTGTTTTCTCGTCGGCGCACCGTTCCAGCTTTTCGTCGACAGCCTTGTAGAGGGACAGCCACTCGTTGCACTCTCCAGGAAACTTGTCCTCCATGTAACCAAGCACCGAAGTCGGGTGTCTTTCCAGCAGCAGAGTAACCGCCCTTGCGGGTGGCAGGCACAGCACTCTGAGCGAGACAT
Organism: Ixodes ricinus; assembly: GCA_037355805.1. Taxonomy (NCBI): domain Eukaryota; kingdom Metazoa; phylum Arthropoda; class Arachnida; order Ixodida; family Ixodidae; genus Ixodes; species Ixodes ricinus. The sequence continues at coordinate 45,567 of JAZHYW010027724.1, forward strand.
AGTTTTCGGATTCCGAAAGCGGCGTGCTTTCGAATATCTCGAGAATCTGGGCGCGCACGGAAGGGGACGGAAGCTCCGAGCAGAGGAGGGACTGAAGCCGCAGAAGGTCGTCCCAGCAGTTCCAGCAGAGGCAACACTCGGACAGGTTCATGGAGGTGGTGTAGAGGCTGCAGGTCTTTGTGACGTGACGGCCGGAGAATGGCGGCAGTTCCAGGAGCCACACGGGCCGGCTTCCAAAGAGAGACGCTGGCTTGGTGTGCACCGATGGGGCAGGCTGCTGAGGGCTGTTCTCTTGGGGAGCCATTCTTCCAAAGTAGACTTTGACCAGCATGATGAGAAGGTGAGGGTATGCCTGGGAATTTGTCCTCTTGCTGGACAGGATGGCTTCCAGAAACTCTTTGAGAAGCGGGACCCGGTGCACGTCTGTCACCGGACTCGAGTGCCGAAGGATAAGCACAATCTGCTCGGGCGTCATGCAGCCATTGTTCTTCAGGTGAACCAGCATCGAAAAGTAAGCATCCGGCCTCGTCACCTTGACCAGCCTTCCTAGCTGCGTGAGGGCCTCACCGCCATGGATGAGCTCGTGCAGTTCCAGCAAGATGGGAACAAAGAATTCCTTCGAAAGGGTCTTGAGGATGTTCTGCGCGGTCTCGCTGTTGCCAATCTGCAAAAGTAGATGCACTATAGCCAAGCTGTCTGCAGCATAGCCTTGAGATTGCCTCTTGCTGGCCAGCTTCTTCTTTAGGAGGCCTATCGCTTTTTCAGACCTGAAAGAAGTGATGCCAGAACAGAGGATGAGTCTGTACAGGGCATCGGGGCATTCCTCCGCGAAGATGTCCAAGATTGCGTCTGCTGTGGCTTGGGACAAGCCTTCCATCGCTTTCCTCGACTCCAGGGGTTTTGCGCACATTGCCAGTTTCACGTATTGTATAGCACCTCTCGTCAGGCTGCTGGTCTTAATCTGGCCTTTGAACAACATAATCCTCTTTATTATGGTTTCGGGGATTTCTTCGGAGATGTCGTAGTAGTGAGCCGCCTGCTCCCGTTCCACTTCCGAATCGGATTTTAAGCACAGGTCTCCGAGAAGGCAGCAAGAATCGGAATATGCAGCCATGAGCTCAGAGTTGCAGCGAGACCTCCCTTGCAGCAGGATCTGGGTCTTCAAGATTAACAAGCCCTCTTTCAGCGCCGACATGTAGGCCTGCCTTTCTTCGTTCTTGTAAACACTTGCAGCTTCCTTCAGGTCGTAGAACAGTTGGCTCATGGTGGGCTTCAAGAGTGAATATAAAGTAGATGACACCAGTTCTATGGAGTCCGAGCTAGATGAACAGTCGTCATTGGAAGAAGCCAGGATCAGGTGGTGATCGGACATGACGAGAGTACCAAGGCCCAGAAAGGGCCGCAACCCAATCATGATTGCTGGCTTTGCTGGCACCTCTTTTTCTTTGCAGGTTTGAACCAATGGCTGGTATGGGATGGGGAGTGTGTAAGTTTCAAGGCCCGTGCTAGTGAGCGCGTGGAGGAAGCACTCATCAAGGGCCACACCTTTAATATCATTTGAGTACTTGTAGATGCTCAAAAGAATAGTAGCCTTAGCATTGTTGAGATCATAGAAGTATCCTTGGTCGGTACACGACACAAAACAAGCCAGCGTATGAAGTTTCCCGAACAACTGGGACTGCAGGGCATTTTTTAGAGGTTCGGATTTCAGGGATACTGCTGCGGTGAGAGGGTCGGAAAAGCTGCTGTCCTCGTTTTGAAAGTAGTAGGGGACCCAGTGAAATGCTTCGACACGCTTTCCGCTCTCAGTGTGGCTGTTGAACTTGCGATAAAGCAGCGTCGTTGCAGACGCTCCGTCAAATCCGGACGTCAAATCCGTGCTCGAGTTCACAGCGATAGAGACTTTACAGCACTCTTGGGGATTAACTCGTGGACCCAAAACAACGTCGTCCAACTTTTGTCTTTCGTTGCAGATCTGTGCCGATCTCAGCGATAGGGTGACGGGAAAAGACGAGGGGTGTAAAACACTTTTCAATTCGTCTTCCCACTGCGCGTTTCCCCACTCTGAATTTTCTTCGGAATCGAATTTCCACTCCACAAAGTATGGGTCATCTACAACTGAACCACTCTCCGAGAGACTGCTTGATGAGTGTTTCTTCTCTTTGGCGTGTCTGGAACTGTGGCAACCTTGTCCGAGCGTGGCTGCTCCGTCTCCAGACATACCCTAAAGACATGGACCTCCATCTCGGAGCAACAAGCCACATACTCTTCACAAACGTAGACCCTCGTCGGCACAAAAGTCACCTTGACATCCATGAGAAACTCAAAATCAAAATAGTCACATTTCCTCGAATCGTCGTGGCTGCTCCTGGAACAAAACAGCTTGATCGTGTCGTTCACAGCGATGGCGATTGTCCCAGATTGGCGGCAGCAGGCAACGCAAGATGCGGAACTGGAACCCAGGGGCAGCTCGACCACTTCCAGTCGATTTCCCACAACGTCGCTAGTCGGCTGGCAACCAGCCTTTCTAACAATAGGATCTTGGTTGCACACTTCGTTCCACCAATTGAAGTAAACCCGGGCGTGGGAGATATCGGAGGGACTGGATAGCATCTCCCTTTCCAGGGTCACGACGAAGTTGCCGCTGCTGCAGTAATCGATCATGGTGACCTTGTCGATCGTCGGGAACGTCATGAGCATCTGCCCTTTCGACACCAAATCACGGACCTCGATACTCATCCTCGAAGTCGCTATGAGCAGTTTGTCCTGCGCTGTGCACATAGCGGCAATGTCTCTCTCTTCGGTCACGAACACGTCTTGGGAGACGAAATTGTGGCATATGAGCATGCGGGCGTTGGTGTTGCTCACGCCCAGCACTTCCTTTATGCTCTTCATGCTTTTGAGGCGGTCGTCGGGTCGGGCTAACCTTGATTCTTTGGTCCTACAGGAGCGCTGAACTCGAGCGGACGCACGATCCCAGGCATGACGTCGTAGAACACTACGCTGGTGTCGCCGTCCTGTAACGCGATAACCACCTTTTCTTTCGATGGTAGGCACCTGAGAAGCTTTTGAATTTGCTCGAAGTTGAACGCCACGTCTACTGGAAGAGGAAGGAGCAGCGTGGGGTCCGAGTCTTTCGCGGATTTGCCCTCGATGTAGCGAAGGCCGCACTCCTCGCACAGCTTCGCGTCGACGTCCCACCAGTCGCTGGCTTCGCTCAGACGTCTGAAGACGTTGTGCGCGACACGGCTCTGTAGCTCGAAGTTCAACATCTCAACATAAATAACCTAAAAATAGAAAATTACAAGCTTTCGCGTACTTTTGATCGGCGATGCAAATCGAGAAGAGCGGTCGCGCAGTTCTACTGGTTCTACGCTCTGCAGCAAGCTCGGAGATTGACTGGATTATCGGATTGGATTGGCTTAAAATATTAAATCTTAATATATCTTAACTATTTATTAATTATCGATTTAAGAAGAATAAGTACAAATGCATATTTATCTCTGCGATTTAATGATTCAAAGTCAAACTAGGATAAGCGGTAGTATTGCGAATTGAACGAATAACCGGGCAACTGTGGCATTGCGGACCCATGGGCATTTTTTTGTTGTGTGCTTTTAACCCTCTCCTTCACCGTCTCATTCGCATCATGGTGTTTTTGTTAGCCTACTCTGTGGCGTGCAGTACCTATTCGACTCCGATTTGATTCCAGCGGACATCCCGTGCCGGCTGCCCGTCGCGGAACGCAACCTCGGCAGCCATGTGCCGAAAGTGGAGCTCCTCCAACGGCCAGGGACCGATCGCGCACCTCCGCCCGAGCTCGTCCCGCTTCTGACCGTGGCTGGTTCGTTCCCGCGCTTAGCTCTTTTAGGCGTTGTAACTCGTGCGAACAGCACTGCAGATGTCCTCATAAAGAAGGAGTGGTCACGTACTAAGCAGCCCCTTCTTTACCAGCGCATCTAGCAGTGCCTGTTACCCATCGCCGTCTCCCTCGTTAACACAATGGACGGCGACTCTCCCACGGCCCCTTCGCTGGGCTCCGACGAGAACTCAGCCTCACCCCTGTCCATGCAAATGTCCAATTCCATGATCGAGAACGGGTTGGACTTTGAGCATGGCGAAGGTGCGAGCGCTGGGACCAAAGCGACCACCGACGACGCACCGCAGCCACTCAAGCGGTCCTGCAGCCCGGACGACGATTACAACCCATCGCCCGTAGTCGCCAAGCTGGCCCGTTTAGACGACCCTTCCGCCTGCACGTCGGTGGGGCTCGACGATGACTTCAAGAATGACCTGCTCGAGGTCGATTTCGGCGAGGCCGACGAAGGCGACGGCTTCACCGTCGGCGGGGACGTCTGCGGCCCGGGCGATCAGGGTCTGCCCGTGCTCAGCTTCGACATCTTGGACGAAGTGGGCGCGGGGCAGGGCGACGAAGACGACGAGGACGAGGACGACGCCAACAACGGGTATGGCGAAGGCAGTGAGAGCGATATTTCAGACGACGAGATCGAGGCGATGCTGGAGGCCGGGCTGTACACGCGCAAGCTGGACGTGGACGAGGACGAAGACATCGCGCACGAGGTCAAGGAGAAAGTCATCCTCAGAGGTACGCCCGGCCGCGCCTCGTTTCTTTTCGCGTGTCTTCTGGCGCGGCGGGCGATGGCGGCGTCGACATGAAATCCAGCTTACAAGGGCCAATGGCCGGCAGCACCGATCTCGTACACACAAGAATGACTGGGATTACTCTTAAGGCCCGTTCACTCTTGCAACCAAGTACGACCGAGAGAGACCAGACCGGTTTTTAAACCTCTTACGACGTCTTAGAACTAACTCCGCAGCGGCGCATCCAGTCCTAAGACGTCGCACGAGGCTTAAAACCGCTCTGGTCTATCTCGGTCTTACTCGGTCGCATATGTGTGAACGGCACTTTAAGGCCCGTTCACACTCTTCCAACCTCTTAAAACTAGGTTCCTTAAAACCTCTTACAACGAGAGGATACACTGGCGCCATCTATTGGGTAGCAGTGTAAATTTGGCGGTCCGGCATATTTTCTATTTCTCTCGAGCATTACCCTTTCTTTCTTGGCTCGAAAAACTTTCGTCAACGTTATAAACGAGCCTTTCTTATAGGTATTACGCACATTTGACCTTGGAAATACCGCAAAACCTTCGCTCTAGTTAAGTGCAGTTCCAGGGTCACGGCATAGGTGGTGCCAGCGTGCCAGTGTGTTCTCTCGTCCTAAGAAATTTTAAAAGGTTTTAACAAGTCTCGGTCTCTCTCGGTCGTACTGGGTTGCAAGAGTGTGAACGGGCCTTTAGAGCAGTAGCAGTCTTTTCCAGCAATCAATGCTGACGGAGCACTCATACCCACTTCAGTGTCTTACCCTGGCTTCCAACAGAGTGATGTAAAAAAAAAATTCAGCGCTATAGTAAGTTACAGGTTAAGAAGGTAGCGGCAAATGCCCCTCAAAGGGAATCGTATATCCGTCCGCCACCTCCGCATCCAATAGCGTCCCATCGTTTCCGTGACGTCGCGGCCAACGCACGAGGAGGGTCTTGCCTTTCTGTACATATTTGCTTTATTTTTCGACTTTGACTTAGCATTGTGGAAGCCACGAGAGGGAGATTAGAGTTTTCCCCTCCGATGGAAACAAATACGACTTTCGGGGATTAGGTTCCCCCTCCGATGGATACAAAGGCTGCTTTCAGGGGCTCGGTTCCCTTTCAATGAATACAGAGGTCGCTTTCTTAAAAAGTGGGGGTCGAAGACAAGTTGGCACCGCTCTGTGGCCGTTATCTATCCATTGAAGCGGAACAAGGAGCGTTTCCAGTAAACCCTTCTTTCGACTGCGGAGGGATTTGGAACGGGCACATCACGCTTGTGGGAGGAGCTTCTCCTACCTTCTTGACTTGTAACCGACTATACAACCGTGTTATCTATGCTCGTCACATCGAGGAAAAAAATAAGAAAGTTTTGCTCATTATTTGTGCGCCGCACAAAGTAGTTCTCACAAGATTTTCTGTCTAAATTCAAAAAGATGCTTTTGGCAGTTGAAACGTGTATGTCTTGATACAATGACATGAAGCTCATTTAGGATGGACCCAGATAGTATATCTTAATTGACCGCATGAAAGGGAAAAGTAGCAACGTTCCGTGTGGAGCTGGGCTTTTTTTACTACGGTTCTTGGGGTGGACACGAGCATATATGCTGTTGAACGAGCACACTTGCACACGCTTGCACCTATGGGGGCCAGGGTATGCAGGAGGGGAGGGGAAAAGAACAAGCATGTGTTGTGGAGGAGAAGGAAAGTGGCAGGGTCAAATCTATAGTGTTATATTCCACTCCTGCTGGAGTGCTAGCTTTGGTAGGACTTTCTCTCAGAGATTCCATGCACGACTGACATTCATACCTTTGGATCGCAAAATGCGTACCAAGTTTTTCCGCTTAACATCACCTTTCTGTGTCGTCTTCACACCCAACACTTTCATTAGAGTCATAAAATTGCATCTTGTTGGGTTCGCTGTAAACCAAGAGTGCACAACCATTATGGTTCGAGGGCCAAATCTTTGGTAGCGCAATCTTGGCGTGGTTGTGAGCCGCTAGTAAGAACACGGTATTGTATTACAAAACAACCACTTGAACTTTTTTTTTATGAGGCTTAATTTGGATGGGGTCGGTCACGTAGTCAAGGGGAGGGGGGGTTTCTTCCTTCTCCCTGAAATCTTCCATTCTGCTGGTCCCCCCATCAAAATCCTGGCTATGTGCCTGGATGGGGCACTATATCTTTTCTACCTGTGGCATCATGTGTGACTAAATGTTTCATGAACCAAGCTTTTGCATTGCTTTTCTAGACTTGTTTAATTGGTATATTTTTAATTTGTTTTGTTCCACGCTGGTACGAGAAACATCCGCTCGAGGTCGTAACTTCCAACAAAAAATTAGACCAAAATTTTATTTAATTTTTTTTTATTATTATGGCAGAAGTAGAATTGTGAATTTTTGTCCAGCTTTGACTGTAGAGACTTACCGTAGCATACCGCGCATCCGCCCATTCCACATTAAATGCCCACTCTCAGATTTGTAAGATCTAAAAAAATATGCACTGTACATTGATATGTAAAATTGATCACCGGACAAGCGCCCATCCCTCATTTTTTCGGGATTATCTCTAAATTTTGAGTGGGTGCTTGCCCGGTATTTTACGGTATTAGGAGCCGCTTCTGGCGGGATCGAGGCTCAGGGGTGCTGAAGGGGTCTCAGAGCACCGGAGTGATTAGTAAAACATAAATAAAATTGTTTAGTTTTTGTTTATCGCGTTAAAAGCAGTGAAGAATAACAAACAGCAACCTCTTCCTTTAATAATACGCCACGTGAGAACTTCTTGTGGGCCGAAGGTGACATGCGTGCCAAAGGTTGCACATCCCTACTTTGGTCGGCTTCACACATAGCAACTTTTCACCGACGTCTTGACATAGCAACAGCTGCAACTGTTTCTTTTTTTTTTTTGTACCAGCATTGCAAACATTAGTTTACTCCAAACCATTGGTTTACAAGCACAATGGCTGCAGAACAAAGTTATCACCACCACCACACGGGTCAAATTAAAATATTGCATCCCTGATTGGTTGTTGCCCCCTCATATGTTCCCAAGTTGTAGCAATCAAGTCGTTAGTCATTTTCTGGATCAATCCCGGCAATTTGTGTTGCAGCGGCCGACAACTCGTAAGCGCCTTCGAAATTCCGGGGAAAATTGCTCAGTCTGAAGTGGGCTTTGGGCCTTTCTCATTGCATGCATTAAAGGACGGACTTATTTATTTTGCCATATACGATAAATACTTTTGAAATATTGCCTATCATTTCCCACTCAGCTTGCTGCAGGGAGTGAGTTGCTTCAATATCCAGGATGATTTGACGGAATAGACCCTTTTCAAAACCCCATCAAGCAACATTGGCGGTCGCCATTTCTTAGGCACGAAGCGTATGATTGGATTCGATTTTTGGCTGAACGCTGACGTACAGTCGTTCTCTATACGAGCTGGGACGAGTTCACGCCTAACGCTGACACAGTCCTCGTGTTCAATACATGCTTGGAATGCGTGCCCAACCAATGCTGAACTTGCATAATTTTGTGCAGCAGTTACTAGATGGTGCACACTTTACAAAAGGGTCTATTGCAACATCCGGAGAATATTTGAACGAAATAATGCATCACGCATGATGTTCTGTGTAGGCGTGACATCCCCTTTTCACATTTTTTTTCATTTACCCGATGCAGATTACATTTTTAGGGTAAGAAATTGCGTTTGTTTCAGCTTCACTTTATCTCATCTCTAGTCTTTCAGTCATTTTAACATTTTCAGTGCTTAAGGAATATTTTGTTCCTCATTGTCTCTAAATCACAAGAGCTGCAGTTTGTCCATCCACTGCGGACAAGCCATATCTTGAATGCAAGAAAAGCAGCTCCTCTGTTTTCTGAGGACCACAACTAATGTGATGAAGTAATATCTTAAAGAGATGCTGATCGTTTTCCGGGTCATCTTATCATACTAAATGAAATTTATCATAAATTTCAGCGATGTTTGCCCTTTGAACTTAAGAATTTATCATAAGGCTAGCTGTTGAAAAAGGCAGTGAATGTACACCTTTTCATTTCCTTCCAGTTCGTGGCCATGATCATTTTGACGTGCTTCCCGAGGGTTGGATCCAAGTCACCCACAACAGCGGAATGCCTGTATATTTGCACAAACAATCGAGAGTTTGTACTCTGTCCAAGCCTTACTTTCTTGGCCCTGGAAGCACCAGGGTAAGTTGTGTCCAGTTATCCCCTACACCATACCTCTGTTGCTAACTCATCTGATTATATTGATGGAATGTTAAAGCATTTGGGAGTGTTTTTGTGACATTCAAACTAAGTGAAAGCGAGTTTCATTATTTGTGGGCACATGTGAGAGTCGTGACTGACTACTGACTACACCAAATCCTCCAAGTGAATCGAAGCAGCTGTGCATGCTACTTTCCAGCACCGTTGAATGTGTGGCTCATCACTATTCTGTGCATTTAGAACTGATGATTGTTTTGCCTCAAACTGGTTAGATTTTATCTTTTCTGCTTGCCCCTTAAAGGACACATGCAAAGGGAAAAAACATTATTTTTAACAGCTTAAATGGAAAAAGGATGTCATAAAACTAGAGGTGTGCGGATAGTGGTTCGAATTGAATAGCGCAGTGTCATCCCTAGCATTAACAGCGCAAAGAGAGCCGGTTACATCGGCTTTTCTTTGCACCGCGAAGGCTATGAATGACGCTGTGCTATTCGATTCGAACCACTATTCGCACACCCCTACATAAAACAATCTTACAACGAAGAAAAAAATTTTTAGAGCTATATTACGGCGCTATACGAATTTGTAGTTGGCGCCCGCGGGCGCCGCGGAAAAGTGGCCCTTATTTATCACGTGGTACTTGCGCTCTTTGGAAGCTTCCTATGGCCTCTAGAAGTAACTAATTCATCTTTGTTTGAATTATACTAAGATTAATAAGTAACTTTTAGAGCCCAAAGGAAATTCCTGGAAAAGCGCGAGCATACGTGATAGACCTGTGCGCCGGTCAGGTGACGGCGGCGGTGCCCTGAAGCAGACGAACTTGTGCGGTGACGGCGGCGTGGAGAAACGCATTTAAGCAGCGTCGCACAGTGCTCAGCGTGTGGCGGCGGCGGCGGCACGCACTGCGGCGGCTCCCGTGGGCGCCAGCTACAAATTCGTTTTGTGCCGTAATTATAGCTCTAAAGTTTTTTTCTTCGTTGTAAATTCGTTTTATAATATTCTTTTTCTATTTAGCCTGTTTTAAAAGAAAAAAAGCTTTTTCCTTTGCATTTAAGCGTTCCTTCCCCCATCTAATGCTCAGAAAGGCAGGCATATCTCTTGGAATTGACAACTGCAAGCAGAAAGCTCTTCCAAGAAAGCAAACATGTTAGATTTGATTCATATGCTTGTGCATTTAGTTTAGTTACGTTGCAGTCATCTTGAAATTGGTTTCTTTGAGGAAAGATATACCTATCCTGCTTCCAGTCCTTCAAGTCTTAAGCCTATAATGTGTTGTATGCCTACGCTGGTTTGTGCAAAGTTGATTGAAACGTTGTTTCTCCTGTCAGAAACACGAGGTCCCCATCTCCGCCATCCCCTGCCTACACTATAGGAGGGAGAAGGAGAAGGAGGAGAACTGCCCGATTGCTAATGGCATTCCAGAAGGGGCTGAGGGTAAACCATTCTTTTGAGGTTTTGCTCTTGGCTACAAACTTTGTTTGGTCTAGTTCGGACTCTGTTTTCTCCTATAACGTTTTGCCTTTCAATATCAAGTTCAGTGGTGGAACTGCTGCATCATTTGCACCACACTGTGCCAGAACGAATAACATGCTGTGTGTGTGCTGCTCCAAAGGCTGTATTTGTGCACAAATTGCACCATGTCTTCACCAAAAGGGAGCTGTTCTCGAAAATAACTGAAAATGTCTGGCACGTGGCATTGTTTGCGATGCCACTGAAAATTAAGAAAGTGCAGTTGTTTCTTTTTTGAATGCCTAAGTACTATGTGTAAAAAGTAGGGTTGCACGAATATTTAAATTTTCAAATAGTAGTTTGAAAGAATACGCTGTTTGATATTCACTTCAAAATGAACTACGATGTGCATACTTTTCAAAGTGTTGATCGTGGCGGGTTAGTCCCTTTGAGTGCGCTTCTCTTTAAAGGAGCGGTGCAACGATACTCAATTGGAATGTTTTTTCTCTTTACACGAGCTTACTGGCACACCTGGGACTCAAGTATACTCACACGCAACGCCACTGGCCAAGAAACTCCTTTGTTGCGGTGTAATTTCAAGGACAAAATCGATCATTTTCATTCAATCTCTCCTTTGCAAAATTTGATGACGTAACGTGGGGATCGCAGTACACCCATATGACGATATTTGAATGCGGATCATAGATTGGACCCGAGCATTGCGTGGGCACTCGATTTGGGCTCGTGATAATTACTAGCTCGAGAAGCATTCGGGTAGTGGCCCGTGTCCAATCGCTGCAACGACGACAATAGCCAAGCCATAACAATGCCTGGAACTCAGCGCGTGTCCTGTGCTTTGCCAACCCCAGCGCGTGGCTATGAGCAGCATTGGCGGCATATAATCCGCTCCAGATCACGTGGCCGCTTGTTCTGGCTGCGAGTTGAGGGGGTGAACGCTGCTCGTTTTTCTTAAGTTTTTTTCTGGGACTTCTATTGCGTGGGGTGAAAAACGAACGCGTGTTTCATAGGTCATTAACGACAGGGTCCGTTTTAAGCGGTACTTGCGGAAAGTACAAAAATTGTTGCATCGCCCCTTTAAGCACCAGTGTACTGTGCAGAAGCAATACCTGCGAAGCTGACACCGCAATCTCGCAACTCGCAGTGCAGGCGCACACTTAGGCGAAATACACACCTTCAAAGCGATATAATTCACGCGCTCAAATATTGTTTAAAAAAATAAAAAAGAAAACGTTGTGATTGTTAGTATTTACATTGCAGTAAAATTTTTAAAATTTAACTGTGGCTTTTATGCGAGGGTATATGTAAGGCAGCAATGTTCTAACAACCTGTGTTCATTTTTTTTCTTTTTTTAATTCAAAGTTCAGAGAAAATATTTGCATATATAGGCTCCAGTAGTCACTAGTTGCATGCAGTACAGGCGAAAACCATCGCCCTCTTCTCCCGCCACGCCTTCCTAGAGCTCGCCCTTTCTCCCTTCACCTGGCGTTGCCTTCGCCTGCACTGCACACAACTAGTGACACGGCGTATAGTAAGAATATTTATAAATCCCCTCAGCTAGGTATGGCTGGAATCCTTTATAGGTTTCATTTTATTTAAATATGTTGTTTACTTGCCATCCAAATGTAAGTATTGGACTTGCAGAGGCTACAGTCTATATATATAGCTACGGTAGATTAAATTTAACAGAGCTCATAAGTGGGAAGTGGCAAAGTAGGAAAACACTGCCCCAACAAATAAGGAAATATATGACTTCCCGAGGTACACATCGCGTCACCGTTAGCGGGAGCACGACATCGGCGCATTTTCACATTTTACTTGGAGTATTAGTGAGAATGAAACTTTACCGTCTGCATTATATCCCCAAATGAGCAGTTTCAGTACCTATGATAACATTAATAACAACCTTTCGTTTCTACAAAAAACAAAAAAAAAAAACTAGCGATCGCTTGTTCGTGTTAACAGTGTCACACTTTTTACGCATTTCGAAATGGTGCATAAGAACCTCCCAAATTTCCCCAAACACAATAATTTAGTTTTGACTAGAATTGTTATAACTGTTTATTTCACATTGAAAAAGAAAACACACAAAAAGAAAAAACAATTATTTGGTTTTGGCAGACCATATTTTGGCTTCCAAAATATCCTACAATAGATTACTTTGGTTGCTTTCTGTGACTTCCATCTCCCTTTCTACATCTAGGTGGGTCAGGTCATTTGTGACCGGATAATGACAGGACCGCCCGAAGGCCAGGAGAATTGGGAAAACCCAGCAATAGAGAACCCTTTGGGGACATTTTTCCTACTTTCCACCTGGGGCCTTTTTTTCTGGGGACATTTATTCCGGAACCCCATAAGTGGGTGATTAGAAGCTAGGGAACAACCTTCGCAAGTTCAGCTGAATGTTGGTTTAAGCATGGTGTAACAGTAGTGAAAGGTGTGGAGAAAGGCATAGCAACTATTCAATATTTATTAAAATATATTCGGCCAAAACCACTATACTTTTTGAATTTGCTTTGAACCCAAAATTCAATATTTGCTCACGCATAACTACTAAAAGCAGAGACAACATGGGACACGTTCAACACGAAAGTGTCCATTTGGTGTCAAACTCTCGACAATTACCTCACCATGATACAAACCCTACAAAGAGGCCCAAAGCATCTTTTTACATCAAACACAGACTGAAGACGCTATCGGTATTCCTAATAGGTTCATTGAGACATCTGCGAAATTCCCGGATATGATTGTTCAATAAATATCTGTAGCAGCCAGGTCCCCTGTAGGTATGACATTTTAAATAGTCTCCCAACACTCCGGCAAGTTCAGTTTTTTTCCAAAGGCTAACTTTCAAAGAGATTGTATAAAATTTTCCGACATGAAAGCTCAAAATTTTCTGCTTTAAAAGTGGAAATTTCTGCTCCAAAACCCATTGTTCTCTGCTACAAGAGCTGCTCCAAATCACCACCTGTCAGTCCCACCAGTGCAAGTTGATACTCCTTCCTTCATGCAAACTCTTCTTAGCACTTTTCTGCTGAGCCTCAGTTTGCTGTGCGGTTCTAGGTTCAAGAATTTCCAGAAACACTTGATGCAGCTTCCGCCATTGATTTTAGTCAGAGCGTTTGAACCGCAACTGAACCTAAACATATCCATTAATTTCTGCCATTGCTTAAACTATGTGAACCAAACTGCAGAATTGCAATATTGAACATTTACCAGAAGAGAGTTGCAAAAAGATCAGTGAGTGTATTGCTTCAAGCATCTTCCTGTGGTGTTAGCTGCATATCTAGAACAATTTTCTTTTTGGGTTATTGTACAACAGTTCATTGATGAACCTGTTGCAGATAATTTTCCATGCTTTATATAAGACCTGCAGAGTGTAGTCACAGATATCACTATTCTGACGTAGAATGTGGAACACATTTCTGCAAGCCACTTCGCACTTATTGAAACTTATGCCACTTCTCATGTAGATTCGTATTTTTGTTTTTTATATTGTGTTAATATAATGCAGCTAAAAGAGTGGTCCACATTCTTTTTTAGTTTGATGTTTGATACTTTGATACACAAGGAGGTGGCCTCTGGGCCTCAATTTGGAATTCCTGAATATCAGCTGCCTGCAGGTGTGCCATGACTGACACCCCACAACAGTGACATCTCTTTCTTTTTAAACACACAGGCACGTTCGAGGTGTGGATATGGTGATTTAGCACTCTCTAAAAATACTCTTGCGTGTTATCTTGTTGGGTAAGAAATTATTTTATGTATGATAAAGTTGTCCACTGCAGAAGACCACCCAGCTCACTGAGAAGCTGCAAAAATTATGGTTTTCATTCAAATTTGCTTTGGTAGCACGAATCTGTGGGATCTACGATTAGAGCAGCTTCTTAAAAGCTTTTGATACATATTTGTAGAATAAAAGCGTGCCAATAACACATCCTGGCTCTTTTTCTTTTTTTTTCGAAACTCTTGTTGATTTAACTTACTTTTGCAGTCCCGTCCGACAAGCCAGCTGAGCTAGCGGCCCGCGTCCCCGCTGCCAAGGTGGAAAGTGTGAAGGAAAGTCAGAAAGAACGCTCCCTAGGTATGCGCTGCGCCTTGCACAGCCCCTTTACATGCTTTCAAATAATGAGCCAAATCTGATCCCTAGGGTTTTCATCTCATTTTTTAGATTTCATGGCAGTCAGGGAGTATTGCCAGGGACTCTTCGACTTTCAGACCATTCAGCTGAAGAAGTTCAAGTAAGTTTGTCGAAAAGACAGAAATCCAATTTAGTGAAGAATATTGAATCAAATATTGGAACTGCTTCAGAAAGTTGCATTGTGTTCTTTGTATTTGGGCTGTATTAGTTATTCTTTTCATGTTGAAAGTAGGGGTGTGCGAATACCGAAAAGTAGTTTTCGAATCGAATATCGAATTGAATCGAGAAAAAAGCAATATGCATCGAATATTGAATAGTGATTTTATTTGTAGGAATTTTTCAAAGTGTGCTGTGAATGAGCAGAGTATGCGCAGAATATCTGCAGAGTATGCGCCTGGTGCAGAATATGCATCTTGTGCGGAACAAAAGCGAAAATGTAAAAAAGTTCTGGTGAAAAAAAAAAAAAAAAGCAGTTGCTGTTGGACGTTAGCCACTAAAGATCCAATTTTATGGTGCAAACATAATATAGCTACCCTAAGCGTCACAAAAAAAAAACAAAAAAACCTTAAAGTTACAGCCATGCGTGCCTTTTTTTTTTATCGTTAAAAACACAACCTGACATTGCGACTTTTTAAAAGAAAATATTTGTATATCTCAGAAAAGGGGCATTTTGCGATATTTGGTCTCCATTTTAAGGGGAAAAAAGGGCACCCGGGATTTTGTTTCACATAAATAAGCAGATAGGTGTTAAATCTGGAGTAAAGAGGCTTAAACAATATAATCCAAAGTAAGAAAACAAAACGTGGTTAGGTGGCGCAAGTCACCGTGAAACTGCCGCTATGCATCCATTTTTTTCCGTTTATCTATCCTGCTTTAGAGAGTCTAGATTTAAAAGAGGGAGCAAACGAAACTGAAACCACTGAGACGGCTCCTGCGCAGATTGGTCGTAAGTGCGCATGTGTTGTATTGTCGTCGTAGGAAGAAGGCTAGCACGAGCAAACGTAAGAGCCTTTGACGCCTGCCCGATCGACCAAGATCGACGCTTTTGGCTTTTCGTCACCTTCTTGCAGTTCGTAATTCAAACGCAGCTATCGAACAGTTGGAAACCCCTCTCAAATCTAGGCACACTATGTTTCCGTTCCGTTTCGTTCCAAATCGGAATTTACAGCCTGCGCAGCTTGCAGTTCCAAAAGAACGACGATGATAGCTTAGCTCGGCTGGTTTCATGCAGTCGCCGATTTCTGTGAGTGCGGCAAGTGTGTTTTACATCGGCGCTTCTAATTGAAACGAGGGGCTTTACTGGTGAAAAGAATTAGGCATGGCAGCGAAATTCCGGCTTCCCAACAATTTCTCTCTGGAAGCGGCGCAAACGGAATGTTTCGGTTGTGATTCAAGGGTAGATTATAGTCACGATTGTGAGTAAACCTGCATGCTATAAAGTTTGTGGCGTTCGTTACTTTTCTCTTTCCTAACCTGTGCCTTAGATTTTTATGGAATGGTAGGACCAAGAGGTGCTTCTGCGTGGTCTGTCTAACATCACAGCGCTTCAGCATCGGGAGAAAAAACAGCTTTTTTTGTCAGCTCCGCCGCCGACCGCGCGTCTTTGGCCGAATATATTGAATATTCAAGTGACCGAATACTAGGAATTCGATTCGCGAATCGAAGTATTTGGGAACTTTTCTATTCAATTCGAATTCGTATATTCGAGTATTCGCACACCCCTAGTTGAAAGGCTTCCACCTCACAAGTTG
Organism: Ixodes ricinus; assembly: GCA_037355805.1. Taxonomy (NCBI): domain Eukaryota; kingdom Metazoa; phylum Arthropoda; class Arachnida; order Ixodida; family Ixodidae; genus Ixodes; species Ixodes ricinus. The sequence continues at coordinate 61,748 of JAZHYW010027724.1, forward strand.
TGTCTGAGTGAGAGCGTGCAAACTCATAGATTTCTAGGAAAGCTTTGTTTTCTAAGAACTCGTGCAACTAAAAGACATTTTTTTAAAGCTCCTCGCCCGAATGCTCATGTTTTGCATGGCTTTCCGCCATGTTTGAGATGGAGTGCAGGAAGAGAGTTTGAGATCATTGTTGGTGGCGGTTCAGTACTAAATTTGTTAAATTTGTAATGGACGTCATCGCGCCATGTCTCGTACACATATATAATTTATCTTTATCGTCCGGACATTTTCCTGCGAGTATGAAGTTGGCAAAAGTCGCAGTTATATATAAAGGTGGCAATAAGCATATCATAAGTAATTATAGGCCTATTTCTGTGCTACCCGTTTTTTCCAAGGTACTTGAAAAAATTATTTTTATGCGCCTTGACAACTTTTTTGCAAAACACTGTGTGTTTACAGACTCCCAGTTCGGTTTTCGTAAAGGTAGATCTACAGAAGCCGCATTGTTATTTCAAAAAGAAATTATTTTACAAAACATCGAAAGAAGGCTCATTACTTTAGGCATTTTTATTGATTTTAGCAAAGCGTTTGATGTCCTAAACCACAAAATTTTACTTCAGAAATTAAATCGTTACGGTGTCCGTGGCACGCCACTTGCTTTACTTGAATCCTACTTAAATAATCGTAAACAGTGTGTTGTTATCGATGGTCATTGTTCTTCTTTCCGAAATATTTGCACTGGTGTACCGCAAGGAAGTATATTGGGACCCCTTTTATTTAATGTCTATATTAATGATATTGTAAACATCGATGACGAAGCGCAGTTCATTATCTACGCGGATGACACCAGCTTGTTTCTCTCTGGGAAGAAGCTGATGTATTGGTATGTAAAGCAAACTCTATTTTAAACAAGTTTTTTATGTGGTCTGAAACAAATGGGCTCAAGGTAAACACAACAAAAACCAAAGCAATTTTATTTAGGTCAACAAATAAACCTGTTTCTATAAATAATACAATCAATCTTGGTACTTCCTCAATTGAACTTGTAAACCAGCATAAAACCTTGGGTGTAATTTTTTCAGAGCACATGACGTGGGACAGCCATATTAATTATATACTTGTTAAACTTTCACGGGTAGTTGGTATTATGGCTCGCTGCCGTAATATTTTGCCACCCAACATTAAGCTAAATATTTATCATGCATTATTCCAGTCCCACTTAAACTATTGCCATCTTGTGTGGGCCACTACGACCAAAACAAACCTAAATAACATATTATTGCTCCAAAAGAAAATTTTACGTTATATTGGCGATGTTTCTTATTATGACCACACAGAACCATTATTTTCCAGATTTCACATACTGCATATAGAATCCATGTACGAGTACCGTTTGCTTCATACAGTTCGTTTTTCCTCCCCAGCTCTTGTAGAATTTTTGTATGCAATTTCACATCTTAGAAGGCATGAATGTGTTGTTAACACGCGTCACGCAGTTTCGTGGGTCCTCCCTCGGTCTCGCACAAATTATAATTTTCAGTCCTTACATTATAATATACCGCTTCTGTTAAACAAATGTATTAATAAAAACATAAATATAAACACAATAAGTAAAAGAGCCCTCCGTTTGTACTTTTCTAGCATTGTATAATTTAATGTGTTTTTCATTTGTTGCTGCTGCCAATGTAAAGGGATCCCATACCTAGTCAAGCTGTTTCTTAACAGCTTTTTGTATGGGTTTTCCCACCAGAGTTTCTGGAAAATAAACTTGATTTGATTTGATTTGATACCTAAAGCATGTAATGCAGTGGTTTTGTCGCTTTAATTTACTTTGATTTGAAAAACTTCATTCAGAACTTGGGCCGGCCGTCGAAAGCACAAGAAAAAACTCAAGCAGATGCAGCGTCCCATGCTTGTAAGTCGGTTTTCACTTCACACTTTTTTGCATTTATCTAAAGCATCAGGAGATTTCTGTGATAGGTGAAATCTAAGTCTCTGGTGTTATGGTAGTATGTTATGGTAGTTGTAATCTATTACTATACATACCCTTCCAGTTCTTTTTATCAGGGGTTTTTCTTGTGAGGCCCCTACTGAAAATTGATTAGGTGGATATACCTAGTACCTAGCTTGTCCTTGGTATCCAAGAGTTTCCTTAATGCTCTTAACAAGGTTCTATTACCCTTTTATATAGGGATAGTCCTTTCCTTGCCTCTCTAGTTCAGGGGCTGGGCTCATCCACTAAGGAGAAAACAGAGTTAAGGTGTGGAAAAAGAAACAGAAGCCTCACAAATGCACTAAGGAGTGTTTTAATATCTGCCCAGCAAGGAAAGTCCTCAGAGTCTAACACTATTGTGTTTTGTTCAGCCCGAAGGCACCAAGCTTATCATGTGTTCACTGCCTCCAACGTCGGACATCAGCCAGATCACGGGAGGCCACTCCAAAAGAGGTCGGTCCTTGTTTGCATCTGTGGGCTTGGCTTGTGGTAAAAACTCATATAGGGCATCTCAAGTGAACCTTCCGTTGTAAAACTAGCCGGAAAAATTGGCACCTGCACTTTAAAAGCTGGAACATCCACCGAATGTGCACTGAGCAGGTCAGTTTTACCAAGTCTCCCGTATTACCCGGACTCCCGAATTTGAACCAATTTGTACGATTGACAGAAAAATCTCGCGGAAAATGCAAATTCCCTCCCCCCTTTCCTGCACTTAAACAATGAGTTTTTGCCGTCACAACAAATGGCTGCAATTATAGCAAGGCCCAGCTGTATCTCGCTAGCATGAGCAGTGCAATATAAATGTAATGAAGTTGTCTTTATGTAAATTTGTTGCCAATATTTCCTTTTAAAAATTTCCCCACCCCCTTTTCCCCCTCCCCCTATTCTCCTGAATTTGGTTTCTCCGAACTTGGCAGGTATGCGTGTGAAATTTCAAGGCGTAGTTCTCTTTCTGTAAAAAATGAGAGCAACAAACTTGTCAAAGTCAAGCATGGGTGCATTCGCAGACGACAGAGTTAGTGACGCTATTAACTTGTGGTGCCACCTCCTGATAGGCACGGCGAGCAGACAACAGAGTGCGTTGTCTGCTCGCTGTGCCTATCGAGAGATGGCGCCACAAGTGAATAGCGTTGCTAACTCGGTCGTCTGCAAACGTGCCCATGCTTGACTTCGGCAAGTTTGTTGCTCTCATTGTTTTTTACAAAAAGAGAACTACACCTTGAAATTTGACACAGTAATACTGACCTGCTCACCGCACATTCGGTGGATGTTTGAGCTTCTATGTGCACGTGCTGATTTTTCCGGCTTGTTTTACAGGAGAAGGTCCGCTTGGGACACCCTATACTATGCTCACTGACAGGATAAGAAGGGCACGGAGGAGCTTCCTACCTTTGATGACGCTTCAGTGTCTCGTGACCTTGGAAAGTGAATGTGTAGCCCGAGCATGTCAGAAGGCAAGGAGTGCGTGCTGAAGTCCAGGCAGTTTAAAGAGACTCCCTGCCGCTCCCATTCTGTCGGGAATTCCTGCTGGATCGATTTCTCCCAAAACATGCATGTTAAATTTTGCCTTAATTGTGACTTGCAGAAATGAAGACTTTTTAATGCGAGCTTCTCCACAGTTTCGGTGAACCGGCATCTCGGATGCTGTGCAGCGTAGCATATTAACACAAAATGTGTTTTAGAAGTCGTCTTTTATGGGAAAAACGTCACGATTGAGCGTCTGGAACGAGCGACGCGAATGGGCGTCATGAATGAGTAGCGCGCTGTGAGCATTACACAAAGTTGAGGTTATATGTAAAGTTCGAGCCCCCATCGGGACTTGAGCTTGGGTTGGTGCAGTGGCGACCGGATGCCATAGCCGTTGAGCTGTGTAGCATTGCTGCTCTGGAAGGATTCGGCTCCCGTGAAAACGTGCTGGCGAGAAGGGTGGGAGGTCGTACCACGTGACCGCTCGCCTCATTAGGGGAGTACACTATCCAAAAGGGTCAACTTTTTAACATTTGGCTTAATATTAATTAAATTTGCAGTATATACTGCCAGTCACAAGCCAGAATGCAGTGCAAAGTTTCATCTTTGTACATGAATTGTGAAAGGAAATATAGTTGTTTTTATCAGAAACACACTGACATTGTTTAGGAAAACTATCGTTAGAAAACTAATATGTAGAATACCCAAAATATTTCTCCACTATATACGCAGCAGAATGCCTGGAGAGTGCCGCTGTGTAAGCGAAGTTTCCAGGAAGTTATTTATTTTATGCTAACATCGCACTGAAAAATCAAATAAATTTCTTGCCTTTTACGTTATCGACAAAATCTTAACATTTTTTATAATAGACATCCACGAAGTAAAAAAACAATGCCACAGCTGCATTGCCCATTAAATTCCACTTTAGAAAAACAATGAGTGTGCCTCTCGTTTTGTCCCGTTACCAAACAATAGTTTTCCTAAAATGAAATTTTCGCCAAAAAGCAGAATGGAGAAAAACGTGTTCAAAGTGCTCGAACCTCCATCTTTTCTTTATCATCACTAACCAAAAAGAATTTATAAAAAAAAAAAATGCTGTGTAAACAAATGAAACTTTTTGTGAATACTCTGTAGATGTTGATGGATGTAAATGTGGAATTTTTTAAAATCAGCTTTTTTAACAGAATTTCTTTTTTTTTTCTTCTTTTTTTCCTGGTTAGTGTTTTCCCTTCACTTTATGCATTGCGCAAGATCCATATAATGTAGTGCCTGTGTGGCACACCCAATCACTTGGTCTCGCCCTGGCTAACATCTGTGGTACCCAACGACAAAACTAGCACAAACCACACACGGAGTGAGGTTTGTGCAGTGTCCCGCGTGCCTCTGCAGAGCGCAGTACACGTTCGGCACTCCCTGGTCTTTGTCTGCACAGTCGAGCAAACGAGTTATTTGACATACGTGGCTTTCTGCAGCTTTTCATTCTATCGGGATTTGCTTAGCATAAAGCCGTTTAATGGTACAGTCAAGCCGCTGGTAAACAAGAACCGTGGCCCCCTGCCGGAGGTGTACACAAACTTTATGCCTAAATAGCCGAACTTTTCTGTGCGACTCTCATTCGCTCTTTGCTTTACTGAAGATGCCTCCCGCATGGGAGGCGAAACGTTTAATTAAATTGTTACTTTTGTTGTGTCAAGCCGTTTTTGTTATTACATTTATCATGTCCTTGCCCGGCTTCTGGAGTATTTTTGCAAAAAATGTCTACCAGTTCGATATAGCGGGTAATTCGATATAAAAGTTTTAATGAATATAACTCTCGAAAATTCACTTTCTGCTGACGTATTACACAATGAAATAGTCTTGCATCTTCTGCTGCTTTTTCATCATTGCCTCCGCGATGACGATATCTATCGACGGGCTCCAAAATGCTGAGGGCACGGCAAATTCTATATTCGTGCATTAGTGCGGAAGTATGCCGAGGGCACGGAGCACGTCCGAGCAGGAGCACCTTCTCTCTGCAGAGCGCCGTTTTGCTCTGCAAGTTGGTGTTCCCCTAAAGCAGGCGGCTGCATTGGGGGAAAGCCAACTGGCAAAGCAAGCTGGCTTTTTTAGATGCGGAGCATCTCTTGCTCGGGTCTATGTCCCGCGGCCTTGTAGTCCGCACTCACACTACGCACGCGCAACTCTCCTCCTTCCCTCTCTCCAACAGCTGCGTGTTACTCTCTCCGCTTTCTTTCTCTACCAGCTGCGTGCACTGTGCATGCGTTCGCTTCTACTCACACCGCGCGCGCACGCGCAACTCTCTCCTCCTCTAGTCTCCTCTCCTTCAAGTGTGAAAAAAATAAACGGCGAGCGTTCCAAGTTTCTCTGCCAGCGACGAAGGTTCGCGTAGGGGTAACGCTAGGGCAGTCGGTGGCGCCATCTCTCGACGTCAGCACGCAACTGACTCTTTCCTCGGAACCAACACGATGCTCCGCATCACCCCATGGTTCCCCTCGGGAAGATAGTGTAATTTTTCTTCCTAGGGGCCGCGTCAACCGCCGGGATGAAAAAATAATATTCTCTTTTGCGGACGGAGTGGAGAGAGGGAGCATGGAGCACCCTCTCCCCGCTCCTTCCCCCCAAAAAAAATATTTTTTTTTATTTTGGCAATTGACTCGGTTGTTTAAAAAATAAATAAAAAAGCCAGCATGTTTTGCAAGTTGGCTTTCCCACAGTGCGGCCGTTCGCGTTGGGGAAAGCCAGCTTGCAGAGCAAAACGGCGCTCTTGGCGGTTCGATATATCGATAGCGGCCACTATTTGTGTTTGATCTAACCATAGTTTTTGCTATATATTATCACTGTAACATTACTGTGCACAAAAATTGTTCTATATAAGAGATAATTCGATGTAAACGGGTTCGATATAGTTGGGTTTGACTGTATTGCATTTTGGAACTATGTAAGTTTAGTTGTATACTTTTAATTCTCACCAGGTGGCTCACTTTGATGTAAGGTAACATCATGGACTTCTCAGTTCTGGCAGTTCTGCTTTCTTAATATATCTGACAATCTTATGTATTGCAACACCCGAGAGTTGGATGACTCAAATTTATGGTTCGTTGTGTTGTCTGTCTGAGAGGTGGTCCCCCAAATGCATCACATTGTTGTTTTAGAGGTTTAATGCCAAAGTCTTCTGTAAAACAGTTAAATATATATTTTTATTTTGCTGCACTAATGGTTACTTATAATTCACTGACGCTGTTTTTACCCCAGTAAAGGTCGCAGTCTTGTGACTAGGTAACACCCCGTTGAATGTTGCATTCTTGTTAAGCCACATTCAAGCCCATTATGCTCAATTTGAAGAACCCTTCACATTCATTGTTTGTTCTGCAGACATGTTATATACTGTGCATGCAGATTGCTCATTGAGATGTGATGCGGATCCAAAGTTGGTATACTGGATGGGGTCATTAATATAGCTTTCATGGCTGCAATTGCTCAAGCTGAAACTGCTTGCTGCAAGGTATGCCGAACTAGTAATTGGCAAAGTCTAACTGGGATTAGCGAGTTTCACTTTGATGCTTTGCAGCCACAAATTTTGATCTTATTCTCCTTTCGATCTTGTCACACAATCTTACACATCGTTGCCACATATGTGTCATGTTCTCTTATCCCAGTGATTTCATATAATTAGTAAAAAGGCTGGGTTCTACAACAAACAACTGGCAGATTCCCCATCAGTAATAATTGTTTTCTTCATATGTAAGAAAAAAAAGTGCATTTTTATGCCAACGTGGTAAATTGGAGTTATTTGTTTTCACGTTTCCAGAGTTCATCATGAATCCCAGTGGCAAATCAAATGTCTGCATTTTACATGAGTATGTGCAACATGCCATGAGAACACAGCCTCAATACACATTCAAGGAGCTGGGTATGTACACCTTTGTGCTGGGCCAATGCTTTGTACTAAGCTTTTCTTGTAATCATTTAAAGTTATGTGAATAAGATTAAACCAGTATTATACTTTCTGGGATGCTCAATAAATCTGTGAATGTGTCATTGCTGGAGGTGTGTGAATATCAAATTAATGCAAACTCAATATAAATATCAAAATTTGACTGCACATTAAATTATAATATTTTTGAATATGTATATCTTAATTAGTTTTCAGCTGGGCAGGCACACTTAAGAAAATCATGGCTGTAAAATGTACCTATGGAAGGGAAATGTTCTTTTACATGAGAAACATTTCATATACTTGTATTAGGAAAAAAAAAGGCCCTGATAAGATGAGTAGGGTGAAACATAAAGCAGTAACATGACTAGCAAAGCAGCGACTTCCTTGTGTTTTTTTAACATAGCTTGAAGTTTTCTTTTCTGGCACTGTCTTTTAATGTAGGGTGTCAAACTTATAATTATAGCCAAAGAAGCCTAAGCTATGACCGTGAGCAAAATTTGCGAGACTGTCTTGCCAGCTGAAATGCTCCGACACTTCATCCGTTTCTCCTAGCACGTTAGTGCAAAACAGAAGCTTGGCACCAAAGCTTGATGCAAAGCAGTGAAAAACATGATCATGTTGAAGAGTAAAAGTGTGTTGCAAATTGAATAGCAAAACACTTTTCATAAATAACTCAAACTTTAGAATATTTTCACACCTCTAGTTATCCTATATATATTAAGTCAAATATTGAAAAACTCTGGATTAGCTTTTCTCAAATCCTAATTTCAAAACATGTATTGTCAGATCATTTGCGTGATATGAGAGAACTGCTCTCAACTACTGCAATAGTCTACAGTAAGCACACTGCAAAGACAGCCGATCCTGTTTTTTGTGCCAAATGTTTTGCTCCAGAAAACAATAATCGTGCAGTGTTTTTGGAAGTTGGAAGCATATTTCCGCTCAATTTTTCTTTCAGTTTCTTTTGAATGCACTAAAGATTCCTCAGTAACCAATGGTGCTTTTAGATAACCTAAACACATGCAGCTTTAAAGTATCTAAGAGAAAAACAAACACTTGGACCATTCACATTGCAATCCACTTATAACGATGTACTGCTTATAACAATTAGTTTCAAGAGTTTCTAAACTAGCAACGATTGGTTTCTAGTCCAGATACATTGATAATTGGTTATAATGGTTAACTTTTTGGGTTTTTCTCATTATCGTCTTAAGTTGATTGTACTGTATAGTCAAAAGGCTACTGACCCAATATTTGTTGAGACCATTAAGATTTAATGGCCATGTTAACCGTGAATACAACTCCAGAGTGACAGCTTCTCTGTTTCATAGTCGAACAGATTGAGTATGTATCCATGACGTCCTAAGAGTTTGCATGTTCACCACAGGTTTGTCTCATAAAGTGAAACCAGGACAAGAAACAGTGCTGGTATCATTAGGCATACCTCAATAAAAATTGTGGCTTAGTCTTCTTCCAAAAACATTTTGCAGAGTTTTATATGTTGCTGTTTGTGTGTCACACTTCTAGAAAGTTCCAGCATGCCCTACGGAGCTACAGTCGTCATCAATAGCATCGAGTACGGCTCCGGGTTTGGCAGCAGTAAAAAGCAGGCAAAGTCTGAAGCAGGTAACGGATATCTGTTCCTTGCCGTGCCAGACAGTGACATGCTATGGTCATTTTTTTCTGGACATGATGTGGGGTATTTTAAGGGCGAAAGGTCCGCACTTACCGTGTTCTTTCATTACAGCGAGGGCAACCCTTGAGATCTTGATCCCCCAAATGAAAGATACAAATGTGAAGAGCGAGAAGAGTGAGGACTTCTTTCAAGATGTCGCAGTAAGTGAGGTTTTCATGCTTTGCGTAAATTTTGCATTGATTCAGGGGGGACCGTATATGCTAAGAGACACCCTGTACTCCTGTATTCCTGACAGCCTAAGGAATACAGGGTGTCACTGACAACCTGTATTCCTTAGGCTGTCTGTGACTGTAAGAGAAGCTTGGTTTCCAGACTGTTGAGCACACCTTTGAAATGGTTGTATTCATATTTGAAACCCTGGAGGGTCCAAACAACAGGAGCACAAACGATTGCTGGTTGAAGTTTTCTATGTGCCTTTGAAGTAGAGGCTCGACAGAGTTTTTTTCCTATTGCCCCCAGCTTCAATAGCGGCTGTGCCTTTCCCTTGCCCTTGCAGTTCTTTGACGAGATCAAAGTGGAGGACCCACGTGTCAACGAGCTGTGCGCCAAAACCGGGCAGCTTTCGCCATACCAAATCCTGCTAGAATGCCTAAAGAGGTACCTTGCACTTTCACTAATTTTCGGATAAATTTCCGGCGTACTAACTCCAACAGAGATCCTAAAAGACTTTCTACCATCTCTTTCTTTTTGGTTTCTTTCTTTTTTTTTCTCCTACTGTTATTTCAATATATGTTTACGGCCCAGCATGTTGTCAGTGAGTGCATGTCAGTGGCGGTGTATCTTGGGACCATGAGACAATTGTAAACTTTGATGGAAAGGTTTTGGAATAATATGTTGATGTCCAGAATGCTTGTTAATGTCTTGTTTCATGCTGCGATTTCTGCGTGAAAAATAAACTAAAATCGAGTGGACCTCGCTCTGTCAACAAGGTTTAGATCGCCCTATGTGCAAAAATGCGCTTTTCGGGAGGTAGCGCCACTTACGAACCGAGGGGTTACAGGGGGTGCCACTTTTGGCCTCTTTGCGAGGCATCAAGAACCAGTGCAGACTAAAGCCAACTGCTAACCATGCCACTCATAGCAGAGCTGCAAATGACAACGAAGCGGAAAGCCGTCTCTCTAGAGACAAAAGTGAATGCTGAGTGCGGTGGACGACGGTCAGAAGAAAAAAGACATCGCTATTGACTTCAAGCTTGCACCAAGCACAATATCTACCATCCTGAGTGCAAGGAAGAAGATTGAAGACTGCTATGCAAACAACACCAACAAGATTAATCGAAAGAGTCTTAGGCCTTGCCTCTACCCAAACGTGGAAGAGGCACTCTTATGGTTTAAGAACGTAAGGGCGCGAATCTGCAAGTGTCTAATCAGCTTCTTCGAACGAAAGATGTCACTCTGGCATGTCTGTTAGGGCATGATGATTTTAGTGCAAGCAGGCAGTTGGCTCCAGTGCAGTGGCTCCAGATGAAGAGGCACCGGCCCAACATCACATCTTTCTTCAAATAAATGAAATAATGGATCCAGCTGACGTCGTTTCTCGTGTTGCAAATTGATATCCTCATGTTCCGATCTATTTTTTTAATGCTGCTTAGTCACAGGTAAGGATCTCGTGGTCCGCGATAGCGCGTTTTTATATCTTAGTGCTGTGCACATTCTTGCACGGGCTCGATTACAGGAACATTCGCGTCAATTTTTTGTGTGTACTTTTATAAAGAATATTGTATATAGCAATATTGTATATTGCTATATATTATATTGTATATTACATTGTATATAGCAATATAGTATATACTGTATATAGTTACGTAACTTGGATTCATTTTTATCAGTTTTTCTGGGGTGAAATTGTAAGGGGAACATAACTATGGGCTTGTCTTTTTTATTTTTCTCAGTTTTCATGCTCAAGAACTTAAATTTTGGACAAAGGATGGAAATCTAAGAAACAGTATTTGTGTTTTTGTGTCTTTTTTGTCATGAAAGATAGTATAATATAGAAATATATCTCCATAGTTATCTGCTCTGAACTGTCCTAGAGCAATATAACACATGAAAACAACAAATTTATGAGTAATTTCAAAACGATAGTTTTCCTACTCAGACATGCTCACTTTCATCTTTGACCATTTGCAATTTTGTTTGTACTTTACCCAGGTTAACAAAATTTGGCACAGGTGTTCTCATCATCAACAGAAACAAGCCCTTTAATTAAATCGGACAAGTGGTTAAAGAATTCACTCTTTTGGGTAGTGCCCTTCCTTAAGACCTATAGAACTAAAGGGAAAGCAAGATAACAAGTTTTGCCCAAGCTGTGCAATAAGGTACTATTTTAGGTGCAACCCATTCTTGTTTTGACCACCCATCACAAAGGATATTTCTTACAAGTGTGGTGCACAGTCAGCAAGCAGATTTGGTAATGTGGCATTCTTTTTTTCTTTCTTTAGGAATTATGGGATGGGAGACACAGAGATCAAGCAGGAGATGAAGAACATGAAGCATCAGCGCAACGAGTTCATTATGTCTGTCGGCAAGCATAGTGCGAACGTGAGTTGGTTGCCCTGTTGTGTAGGTTCTTCTGCCGAGCAGTTTTGGGCAACCTTTTCTGTCTTTTTCCCCAGGTCATCTGCAGGAACAAGAGGGATGGGAAGCAGAGAGCATCTCAAGCCATTCTTCAGGTGGGCTAAAACCCTTAAAGGGCCCATGAAACGAAGTTTGGGTTGGGATAAATCATTTTAGATTGGGATTTTACTAATAGCACATCGTTCAGTGGGCCAAAATAAAAAAGGTAGAAAGTCAGAAGCCTGACCTTCAGTGCGAAAATTTGAAAACACAGCGCACTATTTCGTACCTCCTCCCCTTCGTAAGCTCTCTGCCTTTTCACTGTGATACATCCGCAGTCCCAAAAGCGCGTCATCGGGTCCAAACGCACGTCACACAAAACCGGACCTCAACTATTCCCTTCACCCCTAAGCTGACATTGTGCTGGAAGCTACGCGCTTGCCGGACCAATCAGCCGCCTCCCTTTCATCACCTGACCTCATTCTCTGTGCGTGGGTATGCGCGAAGGAGCGTGATCACGTGGTAAGTGTGGCTGGCCCAACGAGCACGTAGCTTCCACAGCACTGTCAGCTTCGGGGTGAACGGGTTGGGGAAAGCAACGTTTGTCTGAATTTTGAGCAACGGGCTAATCTTCTAGGGGGACAATAACTCTGTCCGGGTACACAAACCAGATTCCGAGCAAGAGGGGCCTCCCCTCTTTTCGTCTTCTTGGACTGTTTGGTGGAATGCGCAATTTATGAGTTAAGGAGGAAAGCTAAACAGGAAAAAATTGGAAAAGCGTTTCATGACCCCTTTAAGCGCCATTCACACATATGCAACCGAGTAAGACCGAGAGAGACCAGACCGGTTTTGAGCCTCTTGCAGCGTCTTAGGACCAGCTCCGCTGCAGCGCATCCGGTCCTAAGACGTCGCAAGAGGCTTAAAAACGGCCTGGTCTCTCTCGGTCTTACTCGGTTGCATATGTGTGAACGGCGCTTTATACGCCTGGTTACAACTGTCTACAACACTGTTTTTGTCACTGGCTTTGTTCTGGATTCATTTCGAATATGCGATACAACACCAAGGCTTACAAAACCTGGAACGTAATTGTGATGCTGAACGATGGAAACTCTGACAGTCTAATGACATTTGTGACGTTATGAAGCCTCCGACTCCTCACTATGACTTTGTTATGGTATCGCTCAACAAATGAACGACAGATTCTGAGTTTTAGTTCATCACAGAGGCCCTCACTGTAGTTTGAAGAAAAGGCTTGCACCAAAGCTACTATGTACAAGCACTTGAAACAATGCAAATGTTTCCAGTAAAGACCTCCTATTTTATCGTCTGCTAGGCTCTGATGACTTCGCGATATTGAACGACTTCACATTGACTCTTGGCAACCCTTGTCTCATTGAACCGCATAACAGTTTACGTCTAACAAAGTTGCAACCCTCGACCCTCAACCGCGAAACATTTATTTAAAAAAGATTGGTATTTTACAGCTTTTAGTATTTGCACCCAGAATATTAACTGTCATTTTCTGAAAACGCAATAAAAGTTTTATCGTCGAGAACGACCTACTAAGGTAAGAAATTGCAGTTTTCCTTGTTTCTATCATAGAATCCCATGCATTAGCTGGTGTCAAATTATGACTGCCGGTGGTGCCACTCGACCCCAGCAAGACTAGCCTCGATCCGCTATCCAACCTACTACAATAGAGATCAGTGTATGGGACTTCAGTCCCCCTACCCGGCACCCCAAGTTGTGGACCCACCTCAGCCCCCCTCAAAAAAATTCCTTGCTATGCCACTAACTCGAGCAAACAATATGCGGTATTACACCGAACAAACAAAAAGCACCTAAACAAAAAGATGAAAAGCGTCGCCAATTTTACATTCCCCCACACGGTTCTTGCAAAAGCAACGAGTGCGGGATTTACTCGCAGCTCTGCCCAAATCCCTAACTAAAAAAATGACCGCATCTCCACGTGGTGAATGATGTTGATTGGGGCGAAGCTCGGGTGGTGCTGATGATACTGATTTTGGTCATAGGTATTGCTGCTTGCTGTCGGCGTTGACGCTTTGCCGCCGCTTCCCGAGCTCTCAACTCCGGGTCCACTTGGCGTTTTTGACGCTGTGCAGCAGCTTCTCGCGCCCTGGTCTCCGGAGCAGCTTGCTGTCTACGTAGACGCTGAAGCGCTGCATGCCGAGCTTTTCGGTCCTTTTCATTCATGGCAGTAGGAGAATGTGTGGTTTTCTTTTTCTTTTTTTTAAGCAGACAGATGGGATGGCATCTCAGAACCCCCTACTCTTTTTTTTTCTTCTTTTTCTTTTTTCATCTTTTTTTTTTCCATTTTTTTTTTTTTCTACACGAGCATGTGCTCACGTGCTCGTGAGCACGTGATCTCACGAGCAGAAGCACGAGCACCCGACGCGGGCCTACGGACGGCGGACGGGCATACGGACATGGCTAGCCCTTAAGGAGCTTCGCCCCTAAAACAAACACAACAAGTAATATAATCTGCAAAGTGCGCACCCCGAAACCTTGAACAAGACTGAAAGAAACGGTGTCATGCAAGTAGTTTGTCGCTGCACACTAACTAATAGTCGGTTACAAGTCAAGAAGGTAGGAGAAGCTCCTCCCACAAGGGTGATGCGCCCGTTTCAAATCCGTCCGCCATCGAAAGAATAATTCACTGGAAACGTCCCTTGTTCCGGTTCAATGAATAGATATTGGCTACAGAGTGATGCCAACTTGTCTCCGACCCCCACTTTTTAAGAAAGCGACCTTTGTATTCATCGGAGAGGGAACCGAGCCCCCTGAAAGTGGCCTTTGTATCCATCGGAGAGGGAACCTAACCTCCAAAAGTCGTATTTTTTCCATCGGAGGGGGAAAAGTAATTGCTCTCTCGTGGCTTCCACAACGCTAAGTCAAAGTCGAAAGATAAAACAAATATATTTGCAGGAAGGCAAAACCCTCCCGTGTTGGCCACAACGTCAGGGAAACAATGGGACGCTATTGGATGCGGATTTGGCGGAGGGATATATGAATCCCTTTGAGGGGCATTTGCCGCTACCTTCTTGACCTGTAACTTACTATAGGGTGACCAGACGTCCCGTTTTGGCTGGGACAGTCCCGTTTTGAGGTCCGCTTTGCCGTCCCCTCTTTTTGTCCCAATAAAGAATCATGTCCCGTTTTCGCAGGAGTGCATAGTTTTGAAATTGGCACCAAGCGAGTTGAAGCAAACCGAAACTGTGCGTTCTCGTTACAAGTATATTTTACAAAAATAACCGTAGGTGCTTTAAAATATGAGTTAAGCTGTACGCACGAGCCCGTGCACCTCGACCGGATATGGTTACAAAGAGTTTCAGTTTGCAATAAAGAAGAAAAAAAGTAGCGTAGCTTAGGAGAGGTGCCTGCTTCATACGCAGTGGACCCAGATGTAATCCACAAAAAATGCTTACTTTGTTTTTTCGGAGCATGTGGCATTATTTATATTTCTTTTTACAATCAACACTGAAAAAAAAAAAGACTAATTTTGTTGACAAAAATTTGCTGAACTAAATGGTATGGGACTCCCTTTCTGGACGCTTGGGTTGCCGGCTGAACGCCGCGAAGTGGCGTGTACGATGGGGCCAAGTGGGTTAACAGTTTTGTAACGAGCAGCCGCATACTGCCACCGAGAAGCGGCGTGAACCTAGGCAGGGGATATTTACCCAGAGAGTAAAATTTAGTGCAATATTGTGACGTTTTGAAATACCAGCAGTTATTTCATTAAATATTTTTCTCCCAATCTCAATCTTTAGTACAACCCCCCCCCCTTTTCTCGCTTGGATGTCCTGTTTTCTACCTTGAGGAATATGGATACCCTAGTACTAACCCAATATGACCGCGATTGTGAAACATCTATAAAAGCTTGCTCACAGGTGGCGCCACGGGATAGACAGTGAAATTCATGGAGAAAGGCAATTTTCAGGCTTTCACTGGAGTGCAAACTTGATCCTCCTATTTCCCTATTGAAATACATGGAACGGAGATTCTGTTGGAGATATGTTAAGAAAGAAATTACCTTCCGCAACGCATTCTCAGGAAATCTATTAGTGCCTCTGTTTTCTTCAGGACTGCTTATGAACGGCAGGTTAAGAAAGGGGGCAGTTTGAAAGAATTCATGCTCCTGCAGAAAATCTCTAGCCCCAAAACTGGGAAAAGTGTGACTGCCCTACAAATTGTTTTTAATGCGAAAGCATTAACTGTCCCATGGAGCGAGCGGACGTTATCAGTTTGAAGCGCAAAAACGGCACCTTAGTCTGTGACAGGTCAAGAACAAAGTGGAAGCTCCTCCCACCCCTTTCGACTTTAGTAGAGCAAACGGTGGAGAGGAGGCAACCTCCTCTCCACCGTTCGCTCCGCTGAAGTGGAAAGGGGTGGGAGGAGCTTCCACTTCGTTCTTGAACTGTCACCGACTGTAGTTTCCCCGATCCCAAAGGAGTGAAGTAAAGCTGACGGGGCTCTCATTGGCTGCTGCGCTCGTCAGTTTCCACGACCGCTTACCCCATGGCGCTGCGTGTCCATCAGCACGCCGTTGACACGGAGCATCGAAGGTCAGCATGCCCAGGGGAGCACGCACGCTGACCGGCGACGAAAAGTATGCAGCAAACGAAAAAAGGAGCGGACGAGCGGCTTGCATGATTTCGCATTCACAACTCATAAGAAATGCTTAGGTGTACCTCGAGCTTTTTTTATTTCCTTTTTAATAAAACCATTCCGAAGTCTATCTGTCCAATGGTTGCTGATCAGTCGGTTTAAAAACTTGTCATTGGAAACACATGGGGCCTGGGGAGCTGCAATATCCTCTTAACAGTCGTAAAAATTAAGAAAACAAATATGTTAAAAATGGAAAAAAAAATACACAGTGGTTAGTTACATCTCATTATTGGAAAATCCGAGGGGTGCGGTGAATGAGAATGACACTGTCGGTGTATCAGGGTCCTCTAGACGCTTGCGCAGCAGCAGTGGTCAGGTCATATGCTCGCTGATTGAGAGCATGAGACATGGTGCCCTTTAGACGTCCTCGCAATGCACACTCTTTGCTGATACAGCTAGCATTAACAAAAACAAGACAGCTAAACTTTAGTCAGGCAATTTCTCTACACCAGATTTAGGGCAGTTGGTTATCACACAAAGTTTTCAAGTAACATACCCCCATTTGTTTTTATTTGCACCTCCGTAACACATTTTTTCTATTCGTTTTCGAGCTCATTGTTCATTTTTACCTGCGAAAAGAACTTAGAAATGCCAGAAGGAGAAAAGAGAATTTCTGCCTGGCAGAAAATCGTTTCGCTTCTTCCTCTTTTAAGAATGCTGGTTGAGTGGGTACTCTCACACTTCAGCTTTGTCGACGTTAGATAAATGTGTTACTGACATGGACAGGACTGCAGCTGAATTAGCAGTTCTGTTGGACCATAAATGGGTCTCAAAATATTCAAAAGTAGTATGATGCATGTTTACTGTTAGTAAAACATGTGCATTTGTTTGAAACCAAATCTTTCTTATACTTTGCCAGTTTTGCCTTCCATGTCCTTCCCTGAGCCGTTCTAAAATAAAAACATTAGCATGTATGTTAAAGTATTCTTGGTGTTCTGAAGTAGACTAGAAAATACTCCACAGTCTCTTTGTGCTGCACAATGGACCAGATATGAGCCTGTTGCCTCTGCCATGTATCGTCTTGTCTTATTCTAGGCACTTCATCCTCACATCACTTCATGGGGTTCCTTGCTCAGACTTTATGGAAAAGGATCCTGCAAGACATTAAAAGAAAAGAAGGTGGGTGCTGATACTTCTACTGTGTGCTACATTAGGTAGTTCACTAAACAGATTTGCGCAGTGGTAAAAGTCTGAGCAGAAGCTGCTGGCCTGCCCTCTCCCAATGTGCTGACGAATGCCTCGTTGTGACTGTCGTGCCGCC
Source organism: Ixodes ricinus (assembly GCA_037355805.1). Lineage (NCBI taxonomy): Eukaryota > Metazoa > Arthropoda > Arachnida > Ixodida > Ixodidae > Ixodes > Ixodes ricinus. The sequence goes on from JAZHYW010027724.1 coordinate 79,322, forward strand.
TTGCAGGAAGAAGAGCAGCGGATCACCAAGCTCCAGAGCAAGGCCAGTGCCAATCGCCCCAACCTGTGCATACTCAACAAGCTCAAAGAAGAGATGGCCAAGCTTAAGGAGCGCAGGGTACGGCTATCGGTGGACAAACTTTCGATTCTGCACTCTCATTATAGTCTAATTTTTGAGTGAACACAGTTTTAAACATTTGTTGCCCAGCTTTGTAGATAACTGCTTTCCTTATCTTGCTTCTCTTAGGAAGCCATGAAGCCCATCGGCAAGTTCATCCCCCAAGAAACTGAGTTTCCTTCTACGTCAGCCTCAGACCTCAAAGTCGTTGAGTTGTGATTTTTTTTTTCCCCTAAAATCTCTCTGGTCAGGTTTTTTTTCCCTTATTCTTGGAAGACATTCCTAACGAGCATTCCCCCCATTGTTGTTTGCAACGAAAGCTCTCTGAGATGCATATGTCCCCGAGTTCTTCAACATGCTCCAAAGTCATCCGTGCAGCTTGAAGCTAAGGTAACTTGAAGTGGGAGGGAAGTGCAGAAAAAACATTTTTATTTCTGCTTGCAGTCAGTCATACCATTTCGGTGTTTGGTGCTTGTCATAACTGTGAGCGTGAAAAGATGTACTGTAAGGTTCTTTAGAAGGCTTCTACCTAGCTTTTTATTGTGGCAGCTTCAATTTTAGCCCTATCTTTCTGTTATTTTTTTCGTTGGACACAGTGGCATCCCCAGAAGTCATAGAAAGCTTTTCTTTTACCCAGTTGTAAGTGCGTAGCTTCAGGTTCATATCATGAATAATGGATCTTAACATTATTACTATACAAAAGACGATACAGTGTGGCCGAAAGCGTGATTGCCAGTTTTTTTACATTTTTCTTGCACAGTTAAAAGACTGCTATTAGCTTTGCTGTATGCTCTGAACAGGGGCATTGGAAGTATTCGAAAAATGAGGGGGTGACAGGGGAGAGGACTTCGATTTCCCTTCCCTCCCCTGAATTGTTAACTAGAAATGACTCAAATGTTGAGGAAGGAGGGGGGGGGCGTATCTCCCCCTTTACTTTTTTTCTGTCCTGACGCCACTAGCTCTGAGATGTGCATATGTGTGACACCAACTTAAATGCTTGGACAAACTGTATCGCACATCCTATGCTGTCCACGTGGTACATTTTATGTTGAAAGTTCCATGGTGTTTTATGCCAAGTTGCCACTTCATTTAGGCTACCAATTTTTTAATCTTTTGCATGCTGTATGAACTGACGAAGGCTTTTTATCGAAACGTCTCAGTTTACGTTTGAGCTTTTAATCTTACACAACTCGGACGTATCCAGAACTCCGTTTTAGGGGGGGGGGGGGGATTTTTAGGGATACTATTCTCCCATTCTTTCTTGTGCAAGGGGTGTCCACCCATGTCAAATTGCCCTCCGAGGAGGGGGAGGGAGGGGGTCGACTTTGTTTGGGGGGCGGCCGCCCCCGTCGCCCCCCCCTTGGATTTGCCACTGGCACAACTTGTGAGGCCATGCATTTCTTGGCGGTCATACAATTTTATTAAGGACTAAACTTCTACCCAGTGTGGCTCTAGATCTTTATGAAATGGGAACAAAGTGTTGGTTGGTGTTGGGATGTTTTGGCATGGTGATATATTTTTCTGGTCTGTGTGAGTGTCTGGACATTGTATGTTTTCCACTGTAGAGGCCACTGGCTCTTGTACCTAAGGTAATAGCTACAGATACAAGTTCTGTTTGCCGAATTGTTATGCTGGTCATGTTTTGTGTTGAAAAGCTTCATTTAGTGTGGTTGGTAATTGTTTCTACCCCTACCCATTCTCTTGTCAATAATTGCAGACTGCAACAGAATGTGATCTAGGGTTCTACTCATCACAACTGCTGTTGTCTTGATTTTGCTGTCTTCATTCCCACTGTACTCTTAGAATGTATGAAGTGGCATCTTGTACTTACATTTCAGGTCACCAGAATTATCAGTAAGATTTCATGTTGAGTCAACCCTGAGGATTCTTTCACGATTGTTCTGCTTCGCTCCTCAGTGTCATTTCGGCCCCTAGTCTTCTGATGTGTTTCTGTTTTATTAAGTTATTCCTTTTGACCTGCAAGACATAATAAAAGAGAAATGTTCTGCTTGCCCTTGCCTCGTTAAATGTTTGTGGGTTTTTTTTTGTTTTTTGTATTTCTGTCTTACGTTCATGGGAAAAGTTTTGTGAGCAGCCACCATTTCGCAAAGACATTCTTTGTGTCCCCGCTCCAGTATATCAGCGAGCCCTAGCGAAATTTCATGTCTTCTGGTGGTATGCAAAGCGTTGTGATCCTAGCAGCAGATGGTAAGAATGCATTTGATAAAAATAAACATACTATGAAGTTGTTACCAGAGAAAGATGTAAAATTAGAGCTCTTTCTGTAGTTCCAACTGTCAATCTTTTCTGTTCGCACAGATGTTTCTTTGGGGCACTTTTCCATATTGCTATACTTGGCGTGCTTTGGTTTTGTTTCAAAATGAAAAAGAAAGGTGCTCGTATACTCAATAGAACGAAGAACTCATGAAAAGTGCATATGTACAGTGAACTGAATAGTAGCAGAGCTTGCTATTTCTTTTCACCACGCTCCCCACCTCCCCATGATTTCCCATATTCTACAATGTATGGTGTATCCCCCGAAACATTTAGTCTGTTTTGCTGAAGAAATAAACTATGCATCGCCGAACGCTCATTCTCCACCCAAATGTAGCACTAGAGTTCTGAACCAGACGCTAAAGTTTAAGCACTAACCCTTATTCAAAAGTTATAAATGATTTTCGGAAAGTTTCAAATGAAAAAATGGGGCCTATTTTCACCTGTTTTTGGTTACTGGCGCTATAAAGCTCCATGTATTTAAGAACTCCATCAACTGCCATTTCTTAAAAAAAATTTCAGAAAATCGCTTGTAACTTTTGAATAAAATACCATTTAATGCTGAAACTGACGTCTGCTTCGGACTGGTAGTGCTACATTTGGGCGGAGAATGAGTGTTCAGCGATGCATAGTCTATTTAGCAGTGTTGGGAAGTACTTCAAGTACATTGTACTTAAAGTACTACTTCAAGTAGGTTTAGGCAACTTGTACTTTACTTGAAGTACATTCTCTGAGTATGTACTTGTACTTTACTTAAAGTATTTTTTTCTGATACTTTCCCAGGAAAGTACAATTTTCGACTTCAAAGTACATTCCCCAAATTTGGTGTTGTTAAATTTGTATCACAAAATGATGCTTTGTGAACTTTGAAGAAATACTGGGTGGGATATTCTACTCTCACCAGAGACGTGAGCAGACGATGCATCGCTCCGATTGTTCTGAAGGCGGCTTCCCCGTAGCGTTTTGAACTCAAGCTAATTCTCGGTCGGTCAGCGCAAGCGAGGAGGTTTAAGTTATTAGGAGGGCAAAATGAATCATAATCTAGCACCTGGAACTATGGTGCGGAACATTTAAACTTTCAAGCCAAAGAAAAAGACAACAGAGGAGAACATCACAATGTTTTGAGACATTCTCTTTTCTCTTTTCCTTCGACTTGAAAGTTTCTTAATTTTTTCGCACCCCAATCTCAGGTGTCACATTATGGTTAATTATCACCAGCTTATTTCCCACTCATTTTTTTTTTCATTAAAGAGAGGACATTTTTTTTTAGATGAGTTGCTTGACGTCATGGCGCAACAATTCAGCGCAAGCGGCGCCAAATTCAGAAGAGGGACTTCTGAATTTGGCTCCATTCATAAAAAGGACTACTCTGTGGCCACTTGACTTTATCAAATATTTGCCGCTGTTTTTGAAAATAGGTCATGCACCCCTGATTACCCCTGGGCAATGCATACCAGTTCAAAATCACTGAATAGGGGAATTAAAGGACATCATGAAAGATTGTGTTAAAATACTTGTACTTTGCTTTTAAAGTACATTGTATTTATAGTACTTTACTTCAAGTACATTGCACCCAGTGTACTTTTTACTTTACTTGGAGTACTCACGTCTCATTTACTTTGTACTTTACTTCAAGTACCTTTTAGATGTACTTTACCCAACACTGCTATTTAGTCAGTCAGTCAGTCAAGCAAATTTATTAGAGACATTAGACGGGGGAAGGGGTTCGAGGGAAGCATCAATGTCGCCACGGTCTGAACGCTGGCTACATAAGAAAGGGATGAAGGATCACATGAAAGCATTGATCTTGGCCTCATAGACATAGTCCTGGAGGCTGTTGAGGATGTGAAGTTGTTCTCTGGCGGAAATGAATCTACATAGTGTTGATTTATTTCCGCTTGAAAAGGAGCTCTGCTCGGATAACATGTTCATGCATTTTGCACTATTATGTTGTTTTTGTGGATGGAGTACTATTGCTTCGACCAAATATTTGCTTCTGAGCCCTTTCTCATGTAAATCATCCAGAATAGCAATACCTCTACTAGGTATCAAGTGCAAGCTCTTTGTTCAAGGAGGCACCTCGGGTGCGCATACTCCCACTCAGCAGGAGCGACTGCCAAAGATAAAGCTATCAGCTTGGGCTTCTAGCTGTCGGACAATACCTTTAAATTATGAGTATTTTCTTATAGTGCTGCTAAAAACATTGTCAGGAAAGCAAAAACTGCCATATGAAGAGGTAATTTTTCTATCCCTCTTGACTGTTGAGCCTAGTGAATTGAGCGGCAGGGCAAAGACAGTGTGTTTGCTCTCGTTCTGTTGAAAACTGGCAGTATGTTGTGGTGATGTTCTTAATCTTCTTATGAAATCGGGTGACGTTCAGAAGCAGCCGTAAGTTAAAAATTGCAGAAAGTGAGCTTACTAGAAGCAGAAAGCACAAGCTTCCTTGTCTAGAAAATCTCTGGGGTGTCACTGGGACAGTTGGCTGCTTTTCAACATGAAACACCACTACTGTTTGTTTGTTTTGTAGCAAAATAGCCCCCCCGCTGGCCCTCATCATTTCGACAGTGGGCTATCTGGCCCCTACACTCGAATGTGTTTGAGACCCCTGTTGTTGATTATGGTCACCCTAGGCTTGGGGGCAAGTATGGTCTGTTTTCGAACACTGGTCTCGAGATTTTCTTGCTCCAGCGATTTGAGAGCTGATGCGAACCAGTGGCAATGTTTCATCGACAAATCGTTTCGTTGACAGCTTAGATTAGCTTTTTTTTGTAATAAGCTGCATGAAATTGTTGCCACGAAGCGGCGTCTACGAATCGGTCAGGTGGCTTAACATCTTTGTAATGAGCCGCCGCAGACTGTCGCCGCAAAGCAGCGTGAATGCAGGGGAGGCACTCGATTGAATGACGTTTAAGTGAACGTCGATGTTTTACCGAATGACCCTTGAGTGAATACTGGGCCGCCGTGAAGCGGCGTTTATAAGTGGGCCAAGGGAGTTAAAATTTTTGTAACGAGCCTCCGCAGATTGCCGCAGCGAAGCGTCGTAAGCACAGTGCAGGGGGGGGGGCATTAAAGGGCAACTCCGCTTCATTTTTGGTTTTGAAAAAACAATGCAGTCCTCTTCAGTATCGCCTAGGAAGACCACACGTCAAATATTACGACGCAGTTCTGTCTAAATGTTTCTTAAACGGTCCGGCAAACTTTGCAACTCGCCAAGTTGCCGAAATCGGCTGACTCGAGCGGGCGAAATCAGGCGCAACCAACAGCGCAGTCAAGGCTACGGCATGGGCGGAGCCAACATTGAGCTAAACGTCATCTTCATGGCCCCCTTTTGCTTGTTTTTACTTCTCCGATCGAGCGTAGCGCATGACGTCAGCAACGTTGCCTCTCTGCGCTCAGCGGTGTCCACGTGATTGGCGTACGCGCCTGCGCAGCGCGCTTCTTGGGAGCAGACCGGCCGCCCGCCGTGGTCCCGCCGTTACCGCCGTCTTTCGTGTCACAACCACTGTCGTCGTCTCACCGTTTGTGATTATTGTCTCTCGGAGTTTCGTCCACACTATGGACACCACGTGCGCAGGCTTATGCCGCAGTTGTGCAGACGTCGTCGAATGCCGTAGACACCAAAACGTGGCGAAGAGTGCGGTGCAGAGCAGACGACACTCGCGCCTGCCACACGCCCGCCCCCATCCCGCCCGTCGTTGGGCCGAGGATCACGTGACATCTCGTACCACGTGATGGCCATGTACTTGGCGGCCCGAGGCCAATGTTGCCGGACGGCGCCGAAGTTTCGGTTTCGATTTCCGCTCGTGTTTAAAATTAGATTTAAAAATATATATCCCATTTTTCGCGAAGCAATCGACATAGTGTCTTTTACTAGGGCTTTTTGATTCGAAATCACTCATTATCCCGAAATCTTCGGAATTGAGCGGAGTTGCCCTTTAACACGCACCCTCCATTATTTGTTAAAATGTCGCTTTTCGTTAAAACTTTATTCGCTTGCGTGATAATAGACGGGGTGAGCTAACGTGCATCCCAGTGGTACACACGGGACAAAATGTACCCAAAAAATGCGGTTCGCATAAAAGGCCCTTGAAAAGAAAGTTTTTTTTAAACAGTCTAGTTAACACACGCGTCCCAACTTAGGCAAAAAAAAAAATTAAGAGCAATATTGACGACAAGAGCTAGTTATTTGAAATTCTGCGTGCAAAGCCCATGATGTCACGGAATGTTCATTCACTCTTTCGACCTTAACGAGATGGTCTTTCGCTCTTTCCACCTTAACGTGAAGGCAAAACTGATCCACCTCTCCGAAATGCGGAGAGAGAAAAGTGGAAAGGAGGTGACTACCAACTAAATCGCGTATTGCGTCGTCAATATTGCTCTAAAATATTTTTTAATGTGAAAGTATTAACTGTCCCATGGAGCCAGCTGACGTCGCCAGTTTGAAGCACGTAAACGGCACCTATTTGCCTGATCCCGAAGGAGCGAAGTAAAGCTGATGGATTTCGCCTTCGGTTCCATTAGCTGGCACGCGTCGACGGGGCTCTCATTGGCCGCTGCGCTAATCAGTTGCCACGACCGCTCACCCCATGGCACTGCGTGCTTATCAGCGCACCGTTAACACGGAGCGTCCAAGGTCAGCGTGCCCAGGGGAGTACACGCGCTGACCAGCGACGAAAAGTATGCAGCAGACGAAAAAGGGAGCGGACGAGCGGCTTAGATGCTTTTGCATTCACAACTCATAAGAAGTGCTTGGGTGTACCTCAAGCTTTTTTTCGCGTAAAATTTATTTTTTGACACGCATGCTTAAATGTTTAACACGCAAACTGTTTAAAAAAAAAACATTTTTTTTTCGTTTTAGGGGCTTTGCAACAAGTGTTGTAACGTTTGTGTCAACGAAACGTGTGTTCGTTGACATGAAAAGTTGTCCACGAGTTTCGACGTAATGATAGGGGCTTGATGCAAACCAGCCGTTGTGGCTGTAATAAATAAATAAACATTTAAAGGACACCTGGTTACTGGTTGGTGCATCTAGTTTGGGCACACACAAAGTTTTCTTTGTATTTTTTTTTATTTTATTAGCACAATGAAGTTCTGTGGTGCCAAGGAAGCATTGGTAGTGCATTAGTTTTGTGAAAATAGGAAAACGAAAAGCTCGTTCCATTACTTGGTTTTCGGAACCGGTGTCTCCAGAACATGGTACTCGCATTTGTGCACTCCTTTTATTCACTTTTTTATGACTAGTGGATAATTTCTGGCGATTTCAGCTACTTTAGCAGTTTTCCCGTTGCAAGGGGCGCAACGACTCTGGTTTTAGCGGAAGTTACCAATTTGGCTCACAACATTGGAAGAAGTTAATCTGGCGCGTAAAGATGGAGGCGGAGTGTGATGCCAGCTCTCCTCCTTCCTGGAGAATGTGTTGATTCTGTAGTGCTCTGGTTGTTTTCGTGAAATCATCGCCTCTGGGTGCTGAAGTTCCGAATGTGGAACCCCGCGAAAGCACTATCCGCACTTTGAAGCGAGTGCCATGATCTTCGCGAATACGAAATATCTGGAATAGGGTGGTATCGCAGCGTGAGTGGTCCAGCTGTGTTTTCGTTTAGATCGTCTCGAAAGCGTTGTCACATGTTAACACGGTTGGTTTATTTTACAGATGTGTGAACGCGAACTAGAAAACCCGAGCCCGGAAAAGCCGTCCGGTGCAGAACGGCTCCTGATCGAATCGCACTCCGTGGCGTTTCCTTACGCTCCGTACCCATCTCAGAAATTGGTCATCGTAAGGGTGCGTCTCAAAAGATCTACGAACCATAGACGGTACAGATGAGCCAGCTTCGTTCGAACTCAGAAAAGACTAGGTGCTGCCTACGTGCACACTGACGTGATGAATGAATCTTTGTCTCTGGTCTCTGGATAGACCCTGTATCCAGAGGCTACTAAGATTCATTGAGTACATACGTGAAAGGCGCACGAACATATACTTTTTACCCCTGGTTCAGACGACTATGAGCGTTTGAGCATAGTGGCTAAGGTTTCAGTCATTCGGTGGAACGAGACATTTCTTTCGAATTTTCTCAGGTTCTGCAGGGATTGAAGAATGGGCGAAACTGCCTCATAGAGTCTCCAACTGGGAGTGGCAAAACGCTGGCATTGCTTTGCTCATGTCTTGCTTGGCAAGCCAACCAGAAAGGTGAAGTGTGTCCATTTCAACTCTCTTTGGTTCACGGTGTGCAGCAATCATTAAATCTGATCAGAATGAGCATATACACCGACACACGGCCCTGATGTCACGCCGCTCCGGCGGCGCTGCTATTGGCAGGGCGCCCGCGCAACTGCTCCACTTCACGCGAATCTGGTTTCTGCGCACGCACAGTGCCCACACCTCGTGTGGGAACTGCACGTTTTCCCACACCTCGTAGGGGCTTGTTTGTAAACAGCATTTTGGCCTGTAGCTTAGTATAGCTAGCAGCATAGCTATAGTAGGTTACAAGTCAAGAAGGTAGCGGCAAATGCCCCTCAAAGGGAATCATATATCCCTCCGCCACCTCCCCATCCAATAGCCTCCCACCGTTTCCGTGACGTCGTGGCCAACGCGGGAGAGGGGTTTGCCTGGCTTTGAATATTTGCTTTATCTTTTGACCTTGACTTGGCGTTGTGGAAGCCACGAGAGGGAGATTGGGGATTAGCTTCCCCCTCCGATCGATACAAAGGCCACTTTCAGGGGCTCGGTTTCCTCTCCAATGAATACAAAGGTCGCTTTCTTAAAAGAAAGGGGGGGGGGGGTCAGGTCGGGGTCGGAGACAAGTTGGCATCACTCTGTAGCTATTATCTATTCGTTGAAGCGGAAGAAGGGGTGTTTCCAGAGAACTATTCTTTCGACTGCGGATGGATTTCAAACGGTCGCATCACGATTATGGGAGGAGCTTCTCCTACCTTCTTGACTTGTAACCGACTATAGTATAGCTAGCACTCCTTTGTTATTACATAATCTGCCTCTCCAGAGCAGTAGTGTCCCTGAAGTATTGAACTCTAGTGAATGTAACATAGTGTGACCACTTTCGCACACTCTGTTACAAACGGTTCCTCAAACGGTTCCTCCACATTTCCTTAGCAGTTTTTTTTTTTTTGTAGATAGTTTTTGGGAGTAGGTTTTATTTTTCAGTTACTACTAAAAAAAGAATTTCAGTACAAAAATGAATGATAAACCTCGCAATTTTCTAGCTTTGGCTGGAGATATTTAATTTTTACGTTTTTCAGAAATATGTAGCAAGAAAATTGGGTTGTTTGCTTCGGTGAAAGACAGAGAGAAATCGGGGATTGTTTCAAGGGATATTGGGTTTCGTGTTGGTATGCACACAAATATTCAAGCAAAAGTGCTTATAAAAAGTTGCTTTTTATAAGCATTTTTGTATATATATTCTTTTTTTTTTTTTTAAAGACACTCTCTTCAGCAATTGTACTTATCAACATAGTTTCTAGCTGCATGCAACATTCTCAAATTTGGGAGAAATGAGACCTAGTACAAATAGCGACAAGCATGTCTAGGCATCATTTATCATGTAAAATGTGCGTAAGCACAGTATAGCTTTGCAACTTTTTAAATATTATCACGGAAGCTTTGGTTGGCGGGCTGGTCAACACCACATAGAGTAGCGCTGCGGTTATATCAGCGAGAGTGAGCATGCGGACACAAGTCTGTGCTCACTCTTGCTAATATTGCTGCAGCACTATGATATATAGCACCGTCTAGCCCGCCACTTGGTGTTTTCATGATATTAATAATAAATCTGTGTACATAAGTTGTGTCTTTTTTTGTTTCAAATATCATCTTAAATGAGTTGTTATCTTGTGTGTCTATCGTTAGTTCCTGTCACGTCAAGAAAAAAGCAAGTATAGTCCATAGTTCTTCCACTGCGCAAAGTAGTTCTTACCACATTCTGTTGTCAGAGAGAGAATAAAGGGTGCCTTTTTCGCCTGTCATGTGCGAAGAAGTAAAAGTGATTTCTGTAGAATGTTTGCACACTTCGAAATCCTCACGTCGCCGTGTACGCGCGGCACGAGCGGCCTCTCGTTGGTGGTTAGTGTGGGCGTGATGCCGGTTGCGAGCTGCGGAAGCCAGCCGTTCTTTCCATGCTCACCCCTGGGACAGAGCACCGCGTTGGCTTGGCGGCACCATTAGGAAGAGCGAAGGTGCAGGTTTTCCCGGTGTTGTTCAGCGGTGAACGGAGGGGGTAATGTTGAGGTTCAGCAATGAGCAGGATGGGGGACGCATGCAGGTAAATGAGGCAAAGCTCTGGTGGGGTTCTAGACGACGAGTTCTAACAGAACATATTTTACATTTCGAGCTGGGTTTTAGAAGTAGAGATGTTGTAGTAAAATCGAACGGGCTGGAAGTTTCTAAAACCCTTCAACATTGCGAGTAGCTGCTGGATGCTGCCAAAGGGGGATTTCGTATAACGTGCATAATGTTTGAAGATGCCCGTTTTGAAGTTATTGTTAGCAGACGACAGGGGAAGATGCTCCGCTGACGATTCCTTGTCGTCGCGCCGTTATTGGCGGGTCGTAGGGGCTCTTTTTCTTCCCTCTTTTGTGTGGCGTGGTCAGTGGGAACACCCGACTTCTCTCTTCTCTTGCCACGTGGGGAGAGGTAGGTGTTTCTATTTCCGCTGCAACGACAGACAACTACAAACACGGACATCGAAATCCCTGCAAAGTCTGTGTCACTCGTAAAGCTATCGTATTAAAGGGATGCTGAACCGAAAAACAGAATCTAAATTCTTTGTCGTTTTGATATTTACAGCACACGAATGGCTCTTAAATGACGGTACTTGAAACAATAAAGTAGTCTAAAATGTATGATTTATGGAAATAAATATTATAAGGTGCACCTGGTGAGTTCTTTGAAAGCTCGTTTCGTGACGACAACAAACCTGTAGTACGCAGAACGCGGCTATGGTGAGCCACCAAAGTTGGCTCTGACCCACCTCGTTGGCTCCGGCATGCGCTCACGCCGCGTGGTGGCGCGACGAAACGGAAATGCGACGTACGAACCCCGTCAGACGTCGAAACGGAAATGCGACGTGCGAACGCTGCTGTCAGACGTCGTCATGGCCAAAGTATCAGGACGGGAAAGAAATCGCCGAACTCCGAAAAACCCACAGACCAAAGTCACCGCCGTCGCTACGACGCAGGTGCAGAAGTGGACTGGGGGTGGCCGGGTGGCTGGCAGGTAGTGCGTAGCTAACTTGGCTGGATTAGTTGGCAGACTTCCAACGCGACGGGCATCCGTCTACTATTATTCAAAGCGCAACTTTCTTCCACGCTGTGGCGCGTCGGCAGCTCGACTTGTTCACGTCAGTTCCGTTGCGGTTTGTTGTCGTCAGTTCCGTTGCGAGTAATCCCAGAGGGCCTCGCGCGCGTCGGAGGCTTCTGGCGCTTCTGGCTCAATCGGCGGTCGTCATTCCAAGAAATATAATAATCCGATCTCCATCCCTTTACATGAATAGCATTTTTAGGTATAGTGCGGTCCTGGGAAGCTTGTCCGGGGCTTATTTCGGCAACTTCAGATATCGGTTCAGCATCCCTTTAAAACTGCTTTTGGCTTTTAAAGTTTGCACATTTTGATAGGGTAACAAATAGTTAATCTTAAATGTGTGTACTACAAGTGTCTCAATTCACCACTACAAGTGTCTCAATTCACCACGTAAAGGGGGAATTTAATGAGGGGCAAACTATTTTACTACGGTTCATAGAATATACTAGTTGGTCACTCTCAGAAACAGTATGGCCACACCACACAATTGTAAAGGTTGTAAAGCTATGATTTTCAAAGTTGTGTTATTGGTTTCAACCGAGCTTACCAGTGTTTGTTTCTACACACAGAGATCTATTATGCTCAGCTTGAAAGACTACGGCAGGAGTTGGAAGGTGAGATATTTATGTTGCATATCTGTCGCTGTCTTATCTCAAGTGTTGTTTCCTTTAGTTTGATATTGTGCTGCCAGTGTCTAGGATTGCATAGAATTCTGACCTTCTGTGTAGTAAGATTCTGTTCTAACCTCGACTCTTTTGTAATGGAAAAGATTAAGAGAGACAGTTATATCCCGATTCATTGAAGTCATGCTGAAGAATTGCAGGCTTCATTGTATTGAGAAGTTTCTTTACATCAAGGTTTCTGTTACTTAAAAGAAAAGAAACGTTCATAAAAGATATAGCGAGAATTGGGTGATACAAAGGTGTGGGTGCTTGTTTGGTCAAAACATCAAATAGCAAGATAAAAACTAATAAAAATTTCCTGACAAAAAAAAAAAATCATAGGCTTGCTTGTTTAAAAAAAACAGCAAAAGCATGAGCTCCAGTATTTATAGCAATCCCTCCTGAGCCTGAAGTTCATTATCTAGAAAGATTTTCGTTTTCAAATTTAATCTCCTAGATTTCATGTCTGATCACTCCTCTCAGAACACAGAAAGGAACAAAACCTAAAAGTAATGATCTAGAGCAGTGGTCGGCAACCTTTTGGTGCAGCAGGCCGAGTCGCCGCGAAGCCAAGGCGGAACGGGCCTGACGGCAAGCAGCGGGGGTGGGGGTAGAGAAAAGGGGGGGGGGGGGGTTAAAATAATAAAAAAAAATAAAAAAAGCATTTGCACGAATTTACATTGACGTACATAAATCCAAAATGAATAGTATCTTTATTTCACGACACACATGAGATACAACATTTCCACGAAAAGCTAGAAACTCCTCTCAGTGAGACTTCTGGTGTTGAAATCTGCGCTCGCCAAACTACGGACATCCACATTCAAGCTACTAACTGCGAGTCGCAAAACATTGTATAGGCTCTCGTCAGTCATTCGTGAGCGCAAGTTGGATTTTATGCTCTTCATTCGTGAAAAAGTCTACCCGCAGACATATGTGCTCCCGAATACTGTAATCATGGTGGCTGCGAGTTTCTATAGATTCATGAACGTAAAATCCGCAAGGCCAGCATAAAATGTAACAAGGTCGTTTGCTGCAAATGCGCTCTTCAAATTATTATCTCTTTGCAGATCGGCCAGCTCTATCTGGTAACACTCTCGAACCTGGCTAAGATCTGCTTTAAATGAATTTTGAAATAAACAAATGTCTCTCGACAGGCAACGGGCAGAGAATTAGTCCACTTTATCTCTTTTTTTTTTTTAAGCTGACCGCGTTGGGGGGGGGGGGGGGATGGCGCTGGGGGGCGGGGGGTTGGATGATACTGCCTCGCGGGCCGGGTCCGGCCCGCGGGCCGCTGGTTGCCGACCACTGATCTAGAGATATAAATATTTATGTATAGAAAGTGCACATTTTACAATGGCCAAACAAAACACAAAAAGGGAACATTTTTTTTAGAAATTCTTGAAGGAAGTAAAAGAGGGTTGTGGAGATGGGTAGAGGGTGGGGTAGAAGCATTGGCTTGTGATCAAAAAGAGGGCATAGCAGGTTTTTGTTTTTTTCGTCTGTTCCTGTGTTTGTGTGTTTTTGTTTTCGTGGAGAAAACACAGGGATATTTAATCTAATTATGGCTTCTCTCAGAACAGAGGAAGGAAGGAAATCGAAAAGTAATTATCAAAAGGAGATCAAAGCAAGAATATAGAAAGTGTACATTTTACAATGGTCAAACAAAACACATAAAGGGCTTTCTTTCTTTCGTTCAAAGGAAATGAAGCGTGCCGGTTAAGCTACGGTGTTTGTGGAGAATAACATAGAGGAGAAACGTGTCGTCCTGTTTTCGTCCTTTATGTTATTCTCCTCAAACACCGTAACATTCTTCTTTTTTTTTTTTTAGAAGTTCTTGAGGGAAGTCAAAGAGGATTGTGGAGATGGGTAGAGGGTGGGGTAGAATCATTGGCTTGTGATCAGAAAGAGGGGGTAGCAGGCCTTTGTTTTTGTTTGTTGACTTCTCTTGGAGAAAACAGTAATATTTAATCTAATGGCTGTTGCACAACTCACATATTGTAATTAAATGAGTCTAGACTAAAGTTCATAAGCAAAAAGAAAACCCAGAGCGACAGCTGGAGGAGACTTGCTTTGCTCATAAACAAATTTTTGTTTTTTTTCTTCAAACATAAATGAGAAGTCTGTGCTGCAGGTGAAAAACAATAGAGAGAATCTGAGGGATAGCACTACAGGTCTATCTGCTTGACTAAGAAAACAGGCAGGACACTAATCTTCCTTCATTGTATCATCCTGTCAAATGGAATGCAGACTAGTGGAAGTGTGTTTTCTTAATTCAGTGCTTGGGCAGCATTATTTTATATCCTCTCTTGGGCTTTCAGTTGCCTAAAGAACATAGTTTTAGGTTGTTCAGCTGTTGAAAAAGTTTTTGGGCTTCCTGATCCTTTCTTTTTTAACTTCCCCTGCCAAATTTTGAATTTCTGAAAGCATTTCGAGAGAAGTGTTAAAGAGTGGCATTTCTTCCCTGACTTAAGCATGTCGAGATATCCATCTTTTCAGTTGACAAGGGATTACTGAGTGTAAATAAGCGTCGAAACCTATGTCAGCAGAGTTCTTTCCCTTTATCTTTGCATGGCAGTTGCCTATATGTACATACAAAATGAATTAATGCTTCGTGAAAGCGAAACTCCGGACCAAACCGAATTTGCTAGATTGAGAAAAAAAAAGACACACACTTGCATTACAAATTACTGTAATTGAAGTTCGCAATACCAATGTTTAACTGTAGAGGCACACACATACTCCTCGCCTCCTGGTGCCACTTAAGCTTTCCCACGTTCAACTAATGACTGCTGCCTCGTGCACTTTTGCAGCGAGGGAAAACGAACTGCAAGATGGCCTCGCTCCGCATCAACCAGGTACACCTGCACACAAAATTCAGTCGACTGCCGGAACTCCAGTGAAGGGCAGCACCCCAGTTGGGGTGCCCGGTGCGGCAAGCCCCGTCCCCTCGAACCGAGGTGCCGTTCCCAACCCTTGGCTGGAGACCGGTCAGAGCATCGTCGTCAACGGGCAGCTGGTGCCAGTGGTGACGCAGGCGTACCTGGACAGCCTCCTGGCATGCGGAGAGAAACCAAAGATTCCAAGTGTGGCTGTTCGGAGTGCTACACCCAGTATGCATATTTTTTATCCATTGCCTATTTGTGTGTGCCTGTGAATGGCACACATCTTCCCTTAGTCACTGTTAAAGAACACATGCAAATGAGAAACAGATTTTTTTTAAAACAGCCTGGATGGGAAAGGAGGTTACAATACAAATTTACAACGAAAAAGAAAAAAATATTTAGAGTTATATTTACAACGCAAAACAAATTTGTAGTTGGCGCCGCGGAAAAGTGGCCGCTTTGTATCACGTGACTGGCTGCTATTTATCACAAGGTGTTTGCGCCCTTTCGGAAGCTTCCTACGGTCTCTAAAAGTTATCTTCATTTGCAAAAAACAGATTGCAGTGGCTTACAGGGTGCGCACAGGTCCTTGAAATCCTTGAAAACCCTTGAATTTGAAAGTTGCTTTTTCAAGGCCTTGAAAGTGCTGGAATATCTTTGCCGTCCTTGAAAACCCTTGAATTCTTAGCGTTTCGCGGGGCTCGGTTGCGCGACCCGCGTTTTATAGCGGTTGAGCGTGGTCCCGGGAAAATTCGTTGCTTGCTTTCCGCGACACCGGGATCGCGAAGTCAAACCAATCAAACTTCCTGCGCAAAAAAAAAAAAAAAGAAAAACGCGCGGCTGTTGCGCTTTTTTATTTTCTTTTCTTTCATCTGGCTTGCTTCGACTTCAGGGTTGGCCAAAAGCCATAAGTGGCCACAATGAGGCTGGAGAGCCTGGAGAGTCTCGACCTCTTCGTAAAAAAGGCATGTTGCGCCAGCGTGCTTATTTGCAACGGAAATGCAGTTATATGAATCAAGAGTTAAATTTAGTAGTATTTAATTCTTTCTTTTGCCTTCGTCTTTAGCTGGATTTATTGGCAACCCACTAAAAAAGGCACAGCCCCATAGGCCGAGAATTGTCTGTTGGCCACATTGTGCTTTGTTTATATCTGGTCTGTGCCTACTCCGGATGCTTTGTTCGCTGTTTGTTCCCACGTGTCGCTTATGGTGCATGTAG
Source organism: Ixodes ricinus (assembly GCA_037355805.1). Lineage (NCBI taxonomy): Eukaryota > Metazoa > Arthropoda > Arachnida > Ixodida > Ixodidae > Ixodes > Ixodes ricinus. Next base: position 95,785 of record JAZHYW010027724.1, read on the forward strand.
TGACCCAGTGATTCGTGCATTCAGATGGCATAGAATAATGCCCGGGAAATGTAAGTTCCAAAGCGCTTGGCTCAGCAACGACGACTATAAGCTTTGGGTTGCGCCAGATACAGCAAACCCTCACTGCGCAAAATGCACACGCTGCAGAAAGACGTTCGACATCGCTTCGATGGGCGAATCTGCCCTCAAAAGCCATGCAAAAAGTGCAAAGCACTGTGGAATCATGCAAATGGCAGCTTCTTTATTTTTGAAAGGTCCTTGAAAAGTCCTTGAATTTTTTCTTGAAAACCTGTACGAACCCTGGGCTTAGCTCAGCTATGCCAGGATATACGTAGCGTTAGCTTAGGTTCAGCTGGTTATTCTTAGCTTTCCTGGTTGTCTAGGATTAGCTTGATTATCATGCTTACTGCTGCTTCAATGACAGACACACGGTATACGCATTATGTGACTACTTCGGGATCCGATGAGTTAAGCTTCTCCGCTCTTCTTATTGCGGAGGAGGCGCCGTGTAACCGAGCTCTCGGTTGCACGTCAAAAGATCCCCAGGTGGTCCAAATTATTCCTCAGTCCTCCGCTGGGGCGTGCCAGATGCCCGTCGTTGGTTTGGCCAGCTGTGTGCCGTGTTGTTATGTATCAAGCAACCAAGCTGTCGCCCAGAACAACCGGACAGCGCGAGTCATGATCTCGAACGGGTGCATGGCGCGCGGCGCGTGCATCGGGGACTGACCTAGGCACCATACCAGTCCTGCCCGTTCCGTCACTGCTCCTTTCACATGCGCAGCACGGCTCTCCAGGAGCCACGCGAAACTGCTCAACCTCGGCAAGTGTAGCTTACGCTACAAAAACGAAAATTAGTAAGTAACTTTTTGTGCCCAAAGGAAGCTCCTGAAAGAGTGTCAGCACCACATGATAGAACTGTGCGCCGGTCAGAAATTGACGGCAGCAACGCGCCGGTATGTTCCCTTCTGGCGGCGGCGGCAGTGGCAGCGTGGAAAAATGCGTTGAACCAGCAGCGCATTACGCTCAGCGTGCAATGGTAGCTTAACTTTGTGGCAACGGCGGCGCACAGGTCTACCATGTGTGTGACCAACTCTACAAATTAATTTTGCGCCGTAAATGTAGCTCTAAAAAAATTTTCTTTGTTGTAAATTTGTTTTGTTACATTCTTTTTCCATCTAAGTTGTTTAAAAAAATGTTCTTTTCCTTTGCATCTGTAGAAGCAGGGCACGGCGAGTCCTGGGCACCTTAAGGCTCTGTTATACTGCGATGTTAGGCGTGGCGAATGCAGCAAAGCACAGAACGCGCGTCTTTTGTTGGCCGGAGAGCAGGAACTCAATGTCTGAGACCATTCTCCATCTGTGTGCACTGCGCTACGCCACGTTTGCTATGCTCAACGTCGGAGTATAACAGAGCCTTTAATATCACCTCACAGCCAATAACAATGACCTTCGATAGCGCTTTGGCGTCTTCTGAGCTTCGAGCGTGGACGTGCAGCCAAAGCACGTCTAAAAACAACGTCCAGGTGTACGAAAAAGATGCCCCACCATTTTCGTCTTGCCGCAGTTTATGATGTTACAGTGTCCACATTATCATACACTTTGTGGGGTTCTTTATGGAGATCCCTCTACTAATAATCGCCGCCCGATTGGTATGCGCTCCGCCCGTCACTCAGGGAGTGACATAACAACGAGAAGGCAGCGAATGGGTTTACTGTACCTCTCGGTTGCCCGTCGTCGAGAACCGGCAGTCCAGGCACGCCGACCCTTGTTGTCGCCGTCGATCAGAGCTCACAGTCGGAGTCCATGTCCAGGCCTGCGGATCGCCTTTCCCACGCCAGCGCTGCGTAGGCTGGCTGTCCCAGGCTATCAATGCCCGACTCTCGCTGCGGAACCACCCCGGGATCGTCATAGCCCAGGTCATATGGCCAGGGCTCGCCGTTTCCACCGGTCTTGCTTCAGACCTCGCTGGTGGACCACTCCGGGGTTTGCCATGGGCCAGGCCAGGCAGCCCGGCTCCGACGTTCCTGCCCAGCTTCAGCCTCGCTCAGCTCGCACTCTCTCGCGCCAGCTCGTGACTTCCCCGCCGTCCGCCTGTCACATGCCCTCTGCCTCGTCTTTCACCCTCGGCTCCCACAACTTGGAACAGGGAGGAAGGGAAAAAGATGAAAAATCATGAAGACCCAATGTGTACAGGGTGGGAAGGACCTTTAGCAAGGTGTACGGGGCGGTTCATCCTGTTTACCTTACTGATAATAATTCAGAAATAAAAGGCCACTTGGGATAAGGAAATGTTTCCTTCCGCCTAACATCATTGATTGCGGCAGACATTGAGATGCAGAGAGTAAGACGACAACTAGGAAACTAATAGACCGACCCCACCAATTGTTCGGCGCATGCACAAACTACACCATGCCACCTTGGGTGCCGCCATAACTTCGGTTCAGAGACGCGGTGGAAGCGCAGGGGCTGTGCCTACACGCAGGTCCAAAGCCTAGCTCTTGCCGTCGCCTTATTCCATCGACGCATCACACTGCCAGATCGAGTAGAAATATTCTGCTTTTTTTCACTCTGAGGAAATATGAGTATACTGTCCAACTTGTTTTTTTAGGGTCTCTGGTACTTGAACGCGTGACTGCTCGAAAGGGCACTGGCTTGTCTCGTACTTTTACCCCAAAGTTCATTTGCAGTGTTTAGGAGGGAATATTGTACAATATTACCACGAGTTCATTGAATCCCTTTTGAACAATGTATCGCGGGTTAATTAAGCACTTATCGAGGTGCAATGCCGTTCAGCCGCACACATGTTAGGCAGGTTTGATTTGCATGTGCGTGGGGTTTCGTTCATGAACACGCCTTGGAAAGGAACAACCAGTGTTGTGCAGCGCAATCTTTCGTGCCCCGCGGTCGTTGATTTAACTAGAAAGCTTCGCCAGATTGTTTTTTAAGGATAAGGCTAGCGTTTAGTGTAAGCTGTTGTAACTTTATTGTAACTTAAATAATTTGGTGGTTTGCTGACAAACATGCTGAGCAACATTTGCCCTCGTGGACATTCAGATCATGTTGTTCCTGCCTTGTGGTGCATTGCATGTTGCACAGCTTGTTTTTATTGTTCATAATTTGGCTTTCTACTCTGGCAAAATTTTCTGGCGTATGTTTGTAAATAAGGCATTAGTAATATGCTTCACCGATGTTAGTTTATGTCATGTTTCTGTTCCTTTCTTCTACCTTTGACTCAGATTTTGAAACATTTGGAATTGCCAGCTTGCCAGCCTTGCCCTTAGGACGTTTGAGACTTCTCTTACCCGCGTGCACTTGGCGAGCTGAGCAAAGGCTATGTAAAAAGCTAGATATTTTCAGTTTCTGTGACCAGTCGTAGGCACAAACTTGGAAAAACTGTAAATACAAAAAAAAAAAAGTTGCAGAAAGGGTAAAGACAGGTCACGTGTTTAACGAATGAGTGCCGAACACGAAATGTTGCATTGGGATGCAAACACAATCTTACGGCACCTCCGACCCAGGGGTCACTCCGTGGGTTAATTAGTTCTGTCTTGTTCGTTTTCGCGCACACAACGTCGAATACCTAGCTTTCTCGAACAAGCGAAGACTCATTTACTGTCCCTTACTGCCTACTCGGCGAACTTTGGCAATCCATTCTTCTCTCATCTGTCAGTCCTTAGAAAGCTACGAAACCCAACACCCTTGTGTCTGGTACTGTTGTCGCTGCAGCCAGAGACGCAACACGTGTAACCTGCTGTATGGCAGAGCAAAAGAAAATATTAAAGCCGTTTACACCTCTTTGTAACGCCGGATTAGAGTGCAGCTTTTGAAAAGGAGGATGGAAGGGTACTGAGGGTTAGGATGAAAGGGTACTGAAATATAGGTGAGTCCCTGAGGTCATGTGACCTCAGGGGGCGGTCACGCGACCTCAGGGGGGTCACGTGACCTCGGGGGATCACATGACCTTGGGGAAGGGGGTCACATGACCTCAAGGGGTCACGTGACCTCAGGGGGGAGGTCATGTGACTTCACGGTTACGCCGACGCCACTCAAGCCGGAAACGGGCGCCGAAGAGCTGTGCTCTAAAAATAATTTGACGGAACAACACTGCTAATGCTGTCCGTGGAAGGCTGTCCGTCAGCGAAATCTTCACTGCATCTCTGCCCGCAACCGCACCAGCCCCGCTGTGCAGACTAAAGGTCTTACAATGCGTCATGACAGTGGCGGCGTAGCAAAACTTGCTGGTGAGATCGGTCTATTAAAGGGGCAATGCAACAAATTTTTTATTTTGTGCAAATACCGCTTAGAATGAATTTCTTATGTTAATGACCTATGAAGCATGCGTTTGTTTTTCACCACACGCAATAGAAGTCGCAGGAAAAATGAAGAAAAAACGAGCAGCGTCCACCTCCTCAGCTCGCCAGAACAACTGACCACGTGATCTGGAGCCAATTACCGGTATATGCCGCCAGTGTTGTTCATACCCACGTGCTGGGGTTGGCAAAGCACATGACGTGCTGAGTTCTAGACATTGTTATACTTCGGCTATTGTCGTCATTGCAGCTATTGGACATGGACCAGTACCCCATCGCTTGTCGAACTATTGATTATTGCAAGCCCAAATCGAGTACTCACGCAATGCTCGAGTCCAATCTATAAGCCGCATTAAAATATTGTCACTGGGGGATACTGCAATCCCCCAGATACGTCGTCAAGTTTTTCGAAGGAGAGATTGAAAAAAAAGCGTTCGCTTTTTTTGTTTTTGAAATGGCACCGCAACAAAGGAGTTTTTTTGGTCAATGGCATTGCGTGCGAGTGTACTTGGGTTCCACTAGTGCCAGTAAGCTTGTGTAAAATAAAAAAACATTCCATGCGAATATCGTTGCACGGCCCCTTTAACTTCAAAACCACTACTGAATACTAATATTACTACATATACTTTACTACACTACTGAATACCTTCCTAAATATACGCCTCAGCTGGTATCTTTCAATAAGAGATTTACTGCTCATCTTAAGATAGGTCATGTTCGTTAGAAACATAATCTTTATGACCATCAGAACATAGGAAAGTTGTTAAGGGGAAGCACGGCCTAGGAATCGCGATTTTTTAAAAAAAAGTCACGTTTTTGGAAAATAGGTTGACCAGCTTTTACAACTCAAAGAATGCTGTCCAAAAGTTTTATTCCTGTAAGTAAAGTATTTACTCCGAAATAAATTATTTTAGACGTGCTGGCAGCCGCACGTGTGTGCCGACGACGCGGCTGATCACGAAAATGTGCTATTTTCAAAGCGCGCTCCCTCCGCGCTTTTTAGGACTAGTGTGGACAGGCCCCCTCGTTGGAATGAGCATCTCGCCTTCTTTCCTTCTGTTCGCAGCATTGTTCGCGATATCGTGCTCACAGACCATAAAACCCCGTAGAGAGCATAGCTGTGCACACTCTTATTGGTCAAGCTGGCGAAACAAGAGCTCTGATTCGCTAGGACGAGCCATGTGACATCATAATCGTCTGCTGTGCGCAATTTCTGTCAGTCGTTTCGTTTGCTAGCTGCTCTACGAGCCCTTGACCGTTCTTCAACTTTCTATCGCTACGATGCCGGCGACTTTCTGTAGCAAACCTTCGCCGTTCAAGTTCGGTGGCCGCAGGCGGTTTTCGAAGCGAAGAGGGAGCGGACGACCTCCCAAGGAAGACGACGGGAGCGCATCTTCGCCATTTCCAAGCGCTCCGCCGTCGCCGAGTGCCTTGGAATCGCCCATCGCTTCGCTGCCTCCCACCGAACGTCACCCGGGACCATCAACGTCCGCATCATCCTTGCCGGTGACCGAAATCTCAAGTGAAAGACGACCTCACTGCAATCGAGCAGAAGATTGCAATGATGCAACGAAAGGCGCCCGCAAAACTTTCCGAGCCCAATGATCCCGACGATCCCGAGAAGCATCTATGCCTTACCGAAGGCGAAGTGCTCGACTGCTACCGCTTGCTTGGCATGTCCTGCATCGAAGCTCTAGTGAGTGCTTTGCTGTGCCCCAAGTGCGCAGGATCTTCTCTCAAACTGTCCGAGACCGGGAAGGGCGTCCTCCTTGCGTTTGTTGTCTTGTGCCCAACTTGTGGAGAAGTCGCAAGAGCTCCCCACTTTGTGAATATTGGTGGCATGCGACAGAACTACAGTCTAAGCTCATTACAACATACCTGTTTACAACAGACATTTGGATATAACATACCGATTTGTGAAGTTCGGTTGGTTTTCCTGTACATACCATTGACTCAACTTCATATCTGCATACAACATACTCCTTTTACAACAGACCGAAATCTTGGTCAAAATCAAAGTCTGTTATAACGAGCTTAGACTGTATCTCGCAGCGCGCATCGGTCTCTCGTCGCGCGACTGTGGCATGAGCTTCACAAAATTAACTCATCTTTTTACCGTGATGAATATGCCGCCGCCGATCTGTTTGAGGACGTCCCAGAAAGTTGCCACGAAGGTACACGATGCAGCCACGGCGGCCGCTGGAAATGTGATGAGGACCGCTGCGCAGTTGGTGCGAAAAACGGAGAACACCAAAGAGGGGAAACTCCTAGACGTGTGCGTCACGTACAACGGAACCTGACATAAACGCGGCCACACGTCCCACTTCGGTGTTGGTGTCGCGATTGAACTTGAGGGTCTTGTAGCTAGCTCCACAGCAACTACTGTCAGCTGTGCACCCAGGGACCAAAGCCAGGCACAGAGGGGTACACGGAATGGATGGAAGACCACCGACCCAACTGTCAGAAGAACTTCAATGGGTCTGCCGGTGCCATGGAAGTGGAGGCAGCCACTGTTATTTTTGGCCGTTCAGTCGAAAAACACGGTATGCAGTACACCACTATGCTGTGTGATGGCAACAGCAAGACTTTTTCCAAGGTAGCTGGTCTTGAGCTCTACGGCAAGGAAATCAACAAAGAGGACTGCGTCAACCATATCTTTGATTGAAGTGTGGAGTGAAAAAACCCATGCGATTTCCTGAATCTACTGTCATCTTTTGCGCTGGTCCTCTGGTTGGGGCAAGAATTTTCCTCATCACACACATGACTCTAAAGAAAAAAATTGCTTTGGTGATGTATTTACACCACATTCTAGAGCTTCATACAAAATACAAATGACTTTAGATTGTCAAGTGCCTTTTACGGGTAAACAAAGAACTAAATGTTAAACGGGTTGTGCAAAGATATTGGGTAGGGTTGTTCCTCATTTTATGCAAGCTTGCTGGCACTGGTGGGACCCAAGTATACTCACACGCAATGCCATTGTCCAAGCCTTGTCGTTGCATAATTTCAAGAATAAAACCAGACGTTTTCTCTTAGTCTCTCCTTCGCAAAACTTGACGTCAAAGTTGGGGGGATCGCATCGTTGGCGTTGCCAACAATGAGATCCTCAGGGTTTTGTCGTCAAGCTTTGCGATACCCGTAGTAACAATATTTAAATGTGGCTCATACAGTGGACCCAAGCACGTCGTGAGCATTCGATTTGGGCTCGTGACATTCAATGCCTCGATGTGCATTCGGGTATTGGCTCGTGCCCAGTCGCTACGATGACAGGAATAGCTGAACCTTCACACTGTGTGGAACAAGCTGCATGCCCTCTGCCTTGCCAACCCTAGCGTGTGGCAATGACAAACATTGGCAGCGTATAATTGACTCCAGATTATGTAGCTGCTTGTTCTGGCTGCGAGTTGAGGGAGTGAATGCTACTTGTTTTTCTAAAATTATTTTTGTAAAAGCCATTGCATGAAGGGAAATTGACCGCATCTCCACGTGGTGAATGATGTTGATTGGGGCGAAGCTCTGGTGGTGCTTGTCTGCATAGACGCTGAGCCGCAGCATGCCGAGCCTTTCGTTCGTTTTCATCCATGTCAGAAAGAGAATGTGCGGTATGGAACATGGTTATGTACGCATTTGAGCATTTGGCCGCAGCGCCCTCTCGTCTATAAACGTTGAGCCAATGCATGCAAAGTTCAATGCGATTATATACGCATTTGACCGCAGCGCCCTCTCCTGTATAGACGTTGAGCTGCTACATGCAACGTTTCATCCATGACATCCCCAGCTATTTGAGTTACTACCACATCTCAGAGCCCCTACTCGTCCCGCAGTCGTGGCCGAGTGGTTGAGGCGATGGACTAGAAATCCCTTGGGATCTCCCCGCACAGTTTCGAATCCTGTCGACTGCGCAAATATAATTTTTAGAGCGCAGCTCTTAGGCGCCCGTTTCGGGCTTGAGCGGCGTCGCCGTTGGCGTAACCGCCCGAGGTCACGTGACCCCCAGGTCATGTGACCCCCCGAGGTCACGTGGTCCCCCAGGTCACGTGGTCCCCCAGGTCATGTGACCGGGCCTCCGAGGTCACGTAATGGTGATGACGATGACAATGCGGATGCCGATGACGTCATCAGTGACGTCACTGATGACGTCATCGGCATCCGCATCGTCATCGGCATCATCACTGATGACGTCATCAGTGACGTCACTGATGACGTCATAAACATCTGCATCGTCATCGTCATCATCATTGATGACGTCATCAGTGACGTCAAGTGACCCCCCTGAGGCCATGTGAACCCCTTCCCCCCTTCCCTGGAGGTCACTTGGCCGCCCCGTACCCTCCCTTCCTCCTCCTCAAGAGCTGTGCTCTAATTCGGCGTTAGAGGGAGTTGTAAACGGCTTTCACTTTTTTCATCATTTTTTTTATCTTCTTTTTGTTCCACACGAGCACGTGCTCGTGAGCACGTGAGCTCACGAGCAGGAGCACGAGCACCGGACGCCGACATACGCGGGGACATATGGACATGGCTAGCCCCTAAGGAGCTTTGCCCCTAAAAAATCGAACGTCAGTTTCATAGGTTATGAATGTCGAGGAACAAGCGCTATTTACTGAGAGTACAAAAATTGTTGCAGTGCTCCTTATAAGGTTCTTTTTGATCCGGCATTTGAATCTTGATTGGATCTTTGCCACTTTTGTTTCACTAGGTGGACAAAAGACACCAGGAGCAGCAAACGCAATCACGATTGACGATGACGACGATTTCCAGCCAGCCAAAAAGCCTCGCCACTCCGTTCTTAAGGTACTCCGGTTGGCTTGTGTAATAAAAGGCTCCACCAGATTTTAGATCTCCTCTTGCTCGTTCAGAGATGAAGGTGCTGCAGCATTTGAGCTAAACTGCTCTAATTCAGTTATCCCTTCCATTCTGCTCCCAAGAAGTCTTTTTCTTCTCTTTTTTTTTCATAATGCCAACACTTTTTTTTAGTGCAGTTGTTTCAGAGAGGCCATTGTGTTATCTGTTCTCTCATCATTGCCTCAGCACAAAAACAGTCATTGTTGAACTGCTAAGTCAGGGAGAGAAAATATATCCCAGTTTTTGGCCCGCATAAATAAACTATGCATTGCAGAAAGCTGAAACTTCGTCAGAATATGACAGTAGTGGTGGTGATAGAATGTGAAAATTTCAGAACAATCTTACCTGGATTTAAAAAGGAAATGCTATGAGCTGACGTCTGCAGAGAATTGGCATCATGGGCACCTGTGCCAATTATTTTGACGACGAGATTTGTCACCAAGAACGACTATTTTGTTCTTTTTGCTGATGAGTTTTCTTCACCATAATAGATGCCACAGGCACCCGTTAATGTAATTTCTCCATTTGACGAATACTAGGCCCAGGTGGACTTCGGCTCGTAGAGAAATTTGGTTTCCTTGATTTATCTTCTGACTCGGGTAACGTCACATTCTCACACTTTCTCATCCAGTTCCCACCGCCAGCATTATATTCTGACGGACTTTCAGCTTAAAGGGATGGTGAACCGAAATTTGGATTTCAGAAAAAACAATGCAGGAGATGTAGGCGGGACGCTACATCACTACTCGTAAGGCGATCTCTCGAATGGACGGCCGTATTTTTGGAAAAAGAGGTCAAGATTGAATTAGGCCGACGAGGAGCGTGACGTGAAGATACCTAGTTTCCTCCTCTCTTCGCTCTCGCTCCTCAAAGCAGCGAGGCGGAAAGTTGCGAGGCCGTTTTCTCTCCTTCTCGGACAAACATGACGTGAACATTTCTGTCAATTGTGCCTCCTTTTCTTCAAAAATACGGTCATCCGTTCGAAATATCGCTGTATGAGTGGTGTTTTTAGCATCCCGTTGCACGCTTTTGCCGCGTGTTTTGTGGAATCTAGATTTCGGTTCAGCATCCCTTTAATGCAAGGCACAGCTTATTTATGCGAGCCGAAAAACTGGGTTTCATTTTTTCTATCGGACCTGGTAGAATGCGTATACTAGATGTTTTAGCGCTTCATTGTCCGATACTCTCATTGCAGCATCCTCTTCCACAAAAGTGCACACAGTGTAACATGGAACATGAGGACGATTCATGTCCCATTTTCAGGTTTCCGTTCGGGCTTGTGACATTAAGGCAACTGACGTGAGCCTACTGGAGAGCAAAGCTTCAGTGAGCACACCTGTGAAAGAAACGGGTGAGAAGCAGCCTGTCTGCACCTTTGGAGCAACTGCACCACAGACTCCTGCTAAGGGAATTGATGAGAAACCAATAAAAAAGTGAGTAACTTCTTGCGGCATCAGCTGTACTGGGGGAGCGTCGTGTTGGCGAAAACGAACGGAGCATGTTCGCGATTATCGCAGGTGGCTTAGGCACCAGGAGAGGGCGAGTACAGGGCCGATACCCTTGCCCTTTGCTGATAATATTTGCGGTTGAGGTGCAGCACGTTCGACCAATCGCGATTGTACTGGAGGGTCATGTGATTGCCCTCCTCGCCACCTGCTCTTTCTCGCCTTCAGTCGCCCGTTTCCTCAGCACTCCAAGCCTTTGCGCGTAAGAATGGAACGACCGAAGCATGCGCTGGAGCGAGCGGTGGCTGCTCGACGGCGTAAACGCGCGTGTGTTAGAGAACATCGTCAACGTGTAGGTGCTGATGGTCTCATCCTCGGTGTTGAGATGAAACACATTCTACATGAAGATCGTGCCCTGCATGAACGTGAAGCAGCACGTTAAAGATAATCTTGCCGAACGAAGAATGGACACGCTGGTGCGACCAAGCAATTTGTATGGTGTGTCCGCGAGAATGTGCTTGGTGTTGGCTGTTCTGTGTGCAATCGGTTGTGGTGTACACGAGACGTGGTGCCTTTGCCGGCGGCTTGCCACGAGGTTCTTCAGTCCTTGTACCCAGACAGTGACCCGACTGCCCTCAAGGTGTGTGCTACATGCCTACACAGTGTTTGTGCTGAGGCATGTAGCACACACAAAACACTCACCGTGCAACGAGAAACGAAAACAAAAATTGTTGCATAACTGCATGACGCAAAATAACGAAAATTTCCACTCAATCACGACGGAATATTATTGAAATGTCGCACCAGCTGACTCTGTCCATTTGCATCAAGTCGCATGTTCGTTCGCATCATTTTTCTGGACGTGCCTGACTTATGCCATTGTTAGCACACTTCGATTTTTTTTTTTTTATAATGTTATCTAAGGTGTTGCTAGCAGCAACAGCTGTTCAGTGTAGCAGTGGAAATCACAAAAGTTATATTAGGAAGACTGGTTGGAAAACATGTAGAGGGAGGGGTGCCACAATGAGTGTGCGTGGGCTTTTTGTATTTCTTTGGCTAGGTCCCATTTTTTAAAACGGTTTGCCTGATACAAAGGGTTAAGCTTCAACTATCCAATTCAATCAGTCCTAACTTGTTGGACCACTGGAAGACGATTTTGTTAATTTTTCGCCGGTGTCTATTGTGTTTCCTGTAGGGTACCTATTATCTACTATGGCACAAGAACCCATAAGCAGATCGCTCAAGTTGTGAGGGAGCTCAAAAAGACGGAGTACAGGAACGCCAGGTGAGTCGGCTTCATGCGGTCTTGTGCACCTTTCTCTGCACTGTAGTCTACAGTTCTCGCTATACTGTCAATGACTTAATTTGGTATACTCGCCTTTATAGACTCCTCATTGCAAGGAGAGCAAAATTAGATGGCTTCGAGGGTTGCATCATTTTCTAACGAACAGCATTTGGTTCCGGTCTTGTGCCCTTGTGTAGACCTTCATTAAACTACTGTAAAATCCCGTAAGGACGCCCACCCAAAATGAAGATGCTACGGCAAAACTTTATAACAAATTAGCGAAACAACCCCTGGCATACGCTACAAACCACGTGAAACAGGAACTAATACCGCCAATCGCAGACACGGCAATTTTGTGTGTTACTATGTGATAAAAATGCAGAATTCGCTACGAACTCGTGCGTCACGATAAAAGATATTGCGGACGCAGCAGATTCGCTTTTCATGGTGAGAAGGACACGCGGGAACCCACCGTGAACTCGCACGTTCTGGGAACCGACACCAGAGGTCGCAGATGCAGCAGATCTGCATTTTTCTTTATTCATTGGACAAAAATGCATGAACCAGCTACGACCCTGCTTGTCACACGCACCGGTACACTAGTATGTGCGTGCGTGCACACGTGCATACTTTTTAGGCAATTTTAGCATCGCATAGATAATCGGTTGTTTTGCTTGGCTATTTCAGTAGGAAGAACTCCGTGCCACATGATTTAAATACCCGTATTTTGCATGTGGCTTTACTCCGTGGGCAAACAGCCATACGCAACCGGTACCGCAGATCGCGCGGTTCATGTGATTTCCGTCGAACATTGCACCATGTCCAACGGAAATCAAGGGGGGTGGGCGACGTTTCAGAAGTTTTATGTTATAGATATTAGCCAAAAACACAGGATGGGCAATCTCTGGGGGAGGGCGTTCTTGCGGAATTTTTTGGTATGTACGTATTTCATTTTTTCTTTTATTAGGAGCCTGATCTGGGCCTTTACCTACGTATCTCCTCTTTCTAGTTCGGTTGTGTGTTAAGGCTGGCTTGCACACTGGCATTTGAGTGTGACCGTGTGCATTCTGCTCCCTCGCGATTGCTTGCAACGAGATAACACTGGCATCATCCATCGTGTAGCCTCGGAATACTTTCGTTTTGCACATTTTCCTAATACTTTTGCGCATCCTTCTTGTACCATGGCCTTGAAATACCTATGACAATGTCATAAGCAACCATTTCTCATAGAGAACATTTTATCTCTCAAATTACTGCAAAACTGTCAGTCTAGTTATATGCAGTTTTAGGGCTACTTGATAGGTGGTGCCAGTGTGCAAATAGCAAGGGGGCGCAACATGCTCGGCCCCACTCAACCGCAGGCGTGCAAACCTGTCTGCGTTTCACTCATTCTCACCTATCCTTTAATGAAGACCTTCGAGAATAAAGTGAATAGTTCTGGTTCGCGCTAGTGTTTGCTTGACATCTTTTCCTATGCACCAGGATGTGCATCCTGTCAAGCCGGGAGCGAACGTGCATCCACCCTCGCATCTCCAGGTCTTCGAACAAGAACGAGGAGTGCAAGGAGCTGCTTGATGACGGGGTGAGGATCCCTCTTCCACTCGTGTGGCAACCTTCTTTCTTGCCGTGCTTCTTTGCCCTCGTATAAGAACGTAGCAAGTTGTTAATAGTTTATATTGTGATAGGAATGACAGCTATTACAGCTGCTGTCCTGTCGCGAGTGTTCCTTTCGTTGTCCTCATTTTTTTCTATCTGTTACTCCTATCGTGTTAAACTCTTTGTCCATGCTCTCACCTAATGAATGGATTCTCAAACTGGCCTCCCAGGAACCAATTTTCCTCGGTCAGCCCTGCCTCTCAGGAAAGACTTTTTTTTAGCACTGTTTTTAGCAGATGTAAGCTACCCCTTGATGCATAACTATGAGCCATACACTCCCTAGTGTGCATATTATTGTTTACCCCAGTGGTTCTCAAGAATGGATGTGTTGGAGGCCCCTTGGGGACCCGCCAAAGTGATGGGGGACCCCATGCCAGCGGGGAAAGAAGAAGGAGGGGGTATAAAATAAGACAACTGGTTGCAGTGTGAAAAGGGGCATCCGTTACTGTTATAGATGGGAGAAGTGAGAAGCATCAAGTAAAAGGATGAATGGGTACTAGATGAATGGTAATGGCTGTACCATTTATAACGGGCAGTAGCTTTGCACCACTCAGCCAAGGTCAACAAAAACTTTACAGCGGAGCTTTTAGGGACTAGCTTCCCCAATATCAGTTCCGTCAGCAAACAATTGATGACACAAAACTCTGGACAACTACTGCCATCTATGAACGACGGCGGCAACCAGACAACCGGTTTGCTGGTTGTCTGGTTGCCGCCGTTGCTCATAGATGGCGGTAGCTGTCCAGCCTTTCCACTGGCTTGCCGACTTGCGGCCGGCCATTACTTCATTCCCACCATAATACAGCTTCACTGGTCTTCCTTCTTCACTAAAGTGGAAAGGCCGAAAGTTTTTTTTAAAGAAAAGGAGGGAGGGGTTTGGGGATTGAGGTGGGGGCTTTGCAGACACTTAAATTGGCACTCCATTTGAGAACCACCGCTTTACCCTGTTGTTAGGCTTGTTTATTGCTTTATCACATCAATGCCAAGACCTGGACAGGTAGGGTTCCTCGAGGTCCTAATGTTAGAGAATCGCCGACGTAATAAACATGTATTTTCTACGATGTCCTCTCTTACAGGGCTGTAGGTTTCAAGGCAACCTAAAGAAGGGCAAGGACTATCCGTCTTTTTACGAAAGCAGGACCATAGAGCCTTACGACCTCGAAGATCTGGTCAGGATAGGAATCAGACAAAAGGCAAGTGCTCTTCCGGCTCCAGATTCTACCTACAGTCTCGGGGTACTTTTACGTTTAGCGTACCTACCGACTTGTTGTAGCCTCACGACTGGCAGTACGTAAAAATAAAATGTTCCTTTCCTACTTCCTCGAAATCCTCCTGCTCTTGAATGCTCCTTTTTGAAATGAGCTATGGCTGCCGTAATTTAGTCAAATCATGCTTATAACCACGAACCTAAATGTATCTCGGCTTTCGAGCAGTCACGCAATTGGAGGTGTCATTTTTGGTCGAGATCTTTCTTTTCCGCCAAGTTTGTCCTGGGTAGTCTCGGCTGAACGCGAAAGAATCGGAGAAATATGAAAGGGGAGTTACGTAACAAGCATACCACGCAAACGGCTTAGCTACGAGGAAATCGTAGTCCTTTGCAGAAGCTGTTGTACAAAACACTGACTGGGAGCCCATTGGCTTCTGCAAAACCTTCTTGTTGATTTCTGAACTGAGAGGGTGAGAACGACAGAGAGCCGTCATTTGGTTGTCCCGCCTCCAGTGCGAGCGTCCCACCTTCGACGACTCTCCGGCACCTCTCGGGCTTCGAGCGTACACGCGCAGCCAAAGCACTGCGGTAGGCAACAAGCGTCGTGCTGGAGGACACGCATCCAAAAGAGGCGCCCTGTCGTTCTCATCCCAACGGCGACTAGAACGATGGCATAGGGTGTCGCGCTTCCGGCACGTGTGAAAGACACCGCTTTGCTAAAAACTTTTCTTTTCCGTGACTGTGTCTTGTCTTGACTCGCAGGCCTGCCCTTACTACTGGAGTTTGGACATGGTCGACAGTTCGGACATTGTGTTCTGCCCTTACAACTACCTGATCGATCCAGTCATCAGGAAATGTGTAAGGGGGGCCCTTTCTCACTTTATTTGCTTTACAGCAGTGGCTCGGACACTAGCCTCACTTTTCTTTTATCTCGAGGCCTTTTCAAACGTTTTCATCTCGAGCAACGTCGACTTGCCTCAATTGACGGCCAAGGAACTGCTCCTCCTCCTCCTCCTCTAGGCATTGAATCGAGGAAGCGGTTTGGAAACCTTAGGATTTTCTTAACGTTAATGCGCACGGCTTTCAGTTGCGTGTCGATGTGTGGCTCTGATGTGAAATGCCAAAATTTGGCTTAAACTGGGAGTACCTACGGGTTGAAAGGATAAAGAGAAGTAGGGTTCGTGGGAAACCCCTAGGGTTTTATGGGGAATCCGTGGGTTCTTTGTTGCCAGTTTGAAGGTTTATGTTTTAATTGGAACTTAAAATTGCTTTTTCAGCTGAGCATTAACTTGGACAATGCAGTTGTTGTGCTTGATGAAGCCCACAATATTGAAGACATCAGCAGAGAAGTGATGAGCCTCAGCATTACTCAGGATCAAATCAGAGACATTATAATGGACTTAGAAGACATGAGTAAGTGTGGTATATGAAATTTGTTTGCCTTAAACTTCTTTGCCACAAAATGGCTATAAAGTGGAGGCTGCATCTGTGTGCTTGTAATTCTAGAAAAGAAAAAAAAAATTAACTTTTGATGTATATTTTTTTAATTAATGTGAAATGCATTATACATAGTATTTACATGTTTGAAATGGGGCACAACCTTTTTAACCCTTTGGTGCCACTTTTTATCTTTTTTAAGTAACCTAAAAATGTTATTTTTTAACCGGAAAGCAGTTGACAAGCTCAGCTCGTCCAAGGCACTCAAAGGGTTAAAGTCATGGACAGATAGTTAAAATTAACAAACTGGAACAAAGAATTTTCAGCTTTATTTCCATCTATTCATATGCAGAATTGCATTTAGTTATAATGTACCTCTGCATTAAAAACTGTTCTATATCAGTTACATGGCGTTACAAAGCTTATTACCGATGATGTCATCTAGCATACATGGTTTCTTCCTTTATCTACATAACTGAGTTGGTGTACCGATTTGTGGTAAAACTAAATTACATTAATCTTTGAATCTGTTCATTTTCGTAAAAAATACTTCATGACAAAAAAAATTTAACTAGCATTTGTTACTTTTTCAGATAATTCAGCCGACTACTATGTCCAGTAACCATTTTTAATTTTGATGAAAAAAAATATTTTGTTATCTCAATGCTTAGGAACTTAAAACCAACTTTCGTTTTCTGAAAAAGAAAAAAAAATGGTTTGCAGAAAACAATTAGCACACTCTCAGTCCAAAGCGCTTTCTGCAGATTGCAAAAAGTTGGCATTTTGGGCACATCCCCCAAAATAATTGCCGTGTCTACGGGTCTAGAAATATTTACTATTTTATTTATTTATTAAATACTGCAGACCACACGTGGTCGAAGCAGGATGGGCAGGGTACAAACTCAAAAACCCGTACAAAAAACAAAATAACAATACAAGAAATAAGGCATACAAATCTGCAAAAAATATGAAAGAGGCGGTACGATACAGCAAAACAAGTAGCTAGCCAAGAAGCACAATACCGTAGCATGTAAGATCTAAGCACTAAATATAAAAACACCAAAACACATTGAAATATTAAAACACCACTACAATAACTGTTCTAATGATGAAGCAAAATCCGAAGATGAAATAACCGAACAAGGAAGAGAATTCCATTCTTCAATTGTACGAGGAAAAAACGAGAACTTAAACAGGTTAGTGCGTGCAAAGTATGGTGTTAAGGAATGTTCATGATGGTGCCTAGTTCGTCTTGTAGAAAGCGGCTTTAAGTAGTAATGTGGATCCAAAGACAGTTTTCGTATAAAAAGAGAGTGCAGAAACTTCAAACGGGCTATTCTTCGACGGTGCTCTAAAGTTCGTATTTCGTTGGTTTGCATCAAAAGTGAGGGCGAATCAGTTCTGTTAAATTTTTCGTATATAAACCTTACAGTACGTCTTTGAACTCGTTCGAATATTTCAGAATTAGATTTCGTATGAGGGTCCCAAGTAATACTACCATATTCTAGTTTAGATCTAACGAATGATTTGTAAGCCAGTAATTTCACATTTGGAGTAGCGTATTTCAGCTTATGCCTTAAAAAACCCAACTTCTTGAAGGCTGCCGAGGATGTATTTTTTATATGGGTCGTCCAATTTAAGTTTTTATTTATGGTCACTCCGAGGTACTTGTAGTCATCAACCTGAGCGATGGGAATGTTATTTAGTCTGTGTTGGAAGTTGAATGGCTTTTTTTGTTTGTAATTTGGAGATAAACAGTTTTTTCAAAATTTAACTTCATGTCCCGAGTACAGCACCAACTTTGAATGTCACTGAGGCTTGCGCTCATTAATTGTTGATCATCAGGCGAAAATATTTCTTTAAACAACACGCAGTCATCTGCAAATAAACGTATGCTCACAGACAGGTGTGGGCGGAAACTATAGGAAGAACTGACCCAAAGTCTTTACCATGTTGTATCGACATCATTAGTTTGAAAAGAAAAATCACAAGCCGGGCACATTGCGCAATATTGCTCAACTTTGTTTTTTTGTTGTTTTTTTTTCTTCACATTTATTAAGGCTTAGATTTTCAAACTTTGCCACCGTATTGCCTTGTATTTTTTTAATATTTGCACTAAATGTTGTCCTGGTTAGCGAAAAAAATTTACGAGAAATGCTCGATTTTTCTTCTAAAATCTTCCAATTTAAGCTGAATAACATGCACTAACAGAATCTGCAAAGACATGTTAGATCATGCTTGTGTGTATGAAGTTATAAAGCGAGATATCTGGCCAAATTGAGGCTACCGCAGTGCCGTGAAGGGTGCGTGTGCATACCTATAGTCGACAAGTTCATTATTTTTACAGGGCATAAAATTGCACAGCGGTAGACAGAAATAAATAAATTGTTCACACAGAGATGGACAGAGGTTTTGAAGTAAGAATTCTAAGTGTGTTTCCGTATTAGAGTCGCAGAAAATGCAACTCTATGCCACATATATATAGCTAAGTAGTTTCTATCAAACCAACGTGTTCCATATGAAAAAAAAAAAAATACCTAGAAGATTTGTTTAAAATATTGTCACTGTGTTTGAAGCTCTTCATGAAAGAAGTGACCAAGTGGTATGGCAACCAAAATTATGTTGTTCAGTAAGTGCACAGACCACAATGGAATTCATATTCCATGTTCAGTTATATGAAAACTAATTTTAGCCACAGCCAACCTTGAAATTTGTCTTCTCATTAATGTGCAAACTTGTGCTGCTGTCAAACGTTTTTGCTTACTAATAAAAAATTAGTTTTTAGCAAAATTCACTGGCATTTGTTATCTGGGTACTGCTGGCAAAGTCTGCCAGGACAATAAGAAATATATTTTATGAGGGTTGGGTAGTTTAGACCGTTAAAAATTCATGTGCCTCAACATGGCGATGCACGCTATTCGAATTGAAAAACAAAAAAAATAGTTTTTCTGTACCAGGAATTTATGCCACGAAAGAACAAAAAGAGATGAGATTGAAATTAAATTTTCACATTTTCATTCCAAATTTGTTTAGCATCTCGGTGCATTAGTGACCATAGCACTCCCGAAAGCTCCCTGCGTGAACTCGAGCTTCGCCCAAATCAGGCTTGGGAAGTAATCCATTACAAGTAGCAGATTACTTGTAATTTATCACGTTGCAAAAGCATTAACTGTCTCATGGAGCTAAGCCGGCGGCGTCTGTAAACGCTGTAACTGCCAGAAACGTAAAAGAAAGTTCCGGCGAAACGACTCCTAGACAGCCATTCGCTGGGAGGACGTGCATAGTTCCAAGGAACGCCACCCCACAGACAAGCCTTCTTCCTGGCGCTCCGGTTCACATGCCAGGAAGGAGCACGCTCGGCCGCCGCTCTCGTGTCGGGCGTTGCGGGAGGGGGGCTGCTTTTGTTCCTTTCGGCGCCGAGGAGCATAGCAGCGCCTGAGGTATCTATATCGTTGGTGGCCGCAACCTCAGCAGTAGCGAAATGTGGCCATCTTTGCCAGTACACCGAGGACGAACTAAGGGAGCGGAAGAACGACATTGATGCTTTCGCATTCACAACTCATAAGAATTGCTTAGGTGTCCAGGGAATTTTTGAAGTAATTTTGTAATTGCCACGTTACATTTTCTTGGCAGTAATTTGTCACGTAATTTGAATACAAAATGTTGGTAATGGATTGCTTTGTGATTGCTCGTTACTCTTATCAAAATCCACGTGATAAAGCAACTTCTTTTTTTTTTTTTGCGGCAGGAGAACATTTGGTTGCTGGCCAACCCCTTCCACTACACGCCAAGTAGACGAGATCGCATGTTGCATTCTCGTATTCTTTCTTCTTGGACTTTAGACCAACTCAGCCAATAATAAGGTTGCGGGGCCATAGGTGGTGTACTTCGTTTCATATTACAGTGAACTGCATTGGCAGCTACGAGCAAAAACGCAGGGAAGAAGAAGTCTTGAGTGATTTGTAAGTGTAACCCTTTACATTTTTCAAGCAGCGGGCACAAGTCTGGCTCAAATGCAATGCAGGCGCATATGTAAGCCGTACTGCCGAGCAGAAAAGCTCTTAGTTCTTGAACTGTATATAACAAGTAATGACAGCTAAGGATAAAGTTTAGAACACAGATGCCCTGTAAAACACACATGTTCCATACCACATAGAAAAACACTACTAGCCGCTTGTGGGGATTTATTGTACCCTCACACTTTACGCGCACTCAGTACCTTGGTTCTTCAAAAACAGTATAGGCCAATATTGTAAGATGTCAAGTGAGTGGCAAGGCCTGGCAAGCAGTGAACAATAGTGCTTTGTTCTTGCCACCCTCATAAATGTTTATTAATCGGTTGGTTTCAGTCTTTGACCTGTTGATTTCAGTCTTTTGGTTGCTTAAAGTTTTAACATGGGCCTAAACCAATTTTAGGAGTGCAAAATCATACATTTTGCCAATATTCAGCCAGAAACAAAACGAGAATCGGTAGGTTTCAGGTTTTATCACTGAATCCGTAGCATTTTGAGAAAATCAGTCGCACTGAAAACACTGCCTTAGCTAGACTTAGATATTCTTTTCGTCATGCACCAAGTAGCCAGTGCTCTCGGATGGTGTGGGATATCTCCAGCGCCTCACCTCGCAGAGACTCGTGGGGTCAGGAGTCCGACTTGCATGGCAACTTGTATACTCCTTTTCACCTTGCAATGAACCGCAGACCACGCTACGAGCCACCAAAACCATTTCAATGCCATGCGAGTGTCACGTGATCTTCAAGGAGAGGAAGCAGTAACACGCAGAACATGTGCTCACTCAATATTTTTGCATCACTGCGATTGGCTGGAATGGCTCGTTACATCTGCTACACAGAGATGCTAGTAGCACGCTGCTCACCGGATATCGAAAACAGGCCCAGCGAATTCGCTACATGATAGCACTTCTCGATTGCTCAGGCCCGTGCACATTTTCTGCAACTCCAGAACAGAAACGCACCTAGAATTCTCACTTTAAAACCATTATCCTTCTTTGTGCCAGCAATTTATTTATTTTTGACCACCCCTGTGTATCTTTACACCCTGTAAAAGTAATGAACTTGCCAACTATGGATGTGTAGACACCCCCTTCACGGCACAGCAGTAGCCTCAGTTCGGCGAGATTTTTCTCTTTATAACTTCAAAGGCAAAAAAATTAATGCAACATGTTTTTGCAGATTCTGTTAGTACATGTCATTGAGCTTAAATTAAAATACTTTAAAAGCAATTAAAGGTGGCCTTTATTCTTAAATTGGTTTTCAAAATTATTTGTATTTAGTCAAATGTATTTAGTAAAATCTAAAATGTAGTACCACTTGAGCTTTTCTTGTGAATTTGTCTTGCTAACCAGGACAACAATATTTAGCACTAACATTAACAAAATACAGGTCAACATGGCAAATTTTAAAAATCCTGACATTTCTAAATGCAAAAAAAAGTTAAACAGTATCGCATAATGTGCCGTGCTTGCAATTTTCCTTTGCAAAGTAACGATGTCGATACACCGCGGTAAATACTTTGGGTCAATCCTCCCTATACATAATTTGTCAGTAAATCTTTCTAGACCCATATTCACAGCAGTTGTTTCCTGGGAAGTGTCCAAAATGCCAACTTTGCGCAATTGTACATGGTTGGCCGAATTAGTCTGAAAACAGCCATTTACATTCTTGTTGCCAACAAGCCCTGGAAGACTTGTACTTGCGGCTTTCTCAGATTTCTAACAAGATATATCACCGGACAAGCCAGGCTCGACTTTGACATTTCAGAAATTAATACTAGGTGACGTGAAGGACTGCAAAGGCAGCCAACACATAAAAAGATTGATAGAAAGCTAAATGTGTTGCTAGTATACTGTGGTTTGTGGTGTAGTAATAAAAATTATTCATAATACATATAAATACATTTTTCAGTGTTGTTTTTGCATATTTCTAAATTGACTGGTGTAATACCCAAGGCTCCAGTGTTGGTTGGTGCAACAAAAATAGAACAATCAATGAACAAAAAAGAGTGTAAGCTGTCATGCCCATGTTTTGATTACAGTACGCCAAGATGCACTGCCAGACCTTCATCATTCCCTTGCGAGAGTGGTGAGATGAGGCTAACCATTTACATTCATACGTACATTACATTTATTCCGAGAGTCACAAAAGAATGGAATCAGTTACCTTTATCACTTGCATCAATTGTTGATTGTGCTGTTTCGTACAAGTGTTAGTAACCATGTTTTCCCCCATTATCTAAGTTTTGTTCTACTGCTGTTCCATGTTGTTTCTTTTGTTTATTTCTTCCACTCCCTCTGTAATGCCCCTGGCCCTGAGGGTAAAATAAATAAATAAACTAGTTTTGAGAAACACCCTGTGTGGGCCACACTTCTCATTTGTGTTTACCCCAAGAAAAATGATTCATTATTAGTAAGCAACTGGTTGTTAGTCAGCAATAGTCGTGTTTCATTGATATGGACGGCTCCGTTCCCCCCAAAAAATCATCCATAAAGTGAATTGTTCATAATACCTAATAAGTCAAAAATGCACTTATTTACCCAGTTTGTTTCTGAAAATTTTGTCTATATAAAGGAGTATCCATATCAATGAGGCGCATATTAATGAGGCATGACTGTTATATTCTAAGATAGTTAACTAAGCTAAATAGTTTTATTAAAGAAGGCAGATATTACTGTGCAAAGTCCTATGCTTTTACAAGTTTGTTCATTAATGTATTGAAAATGTTAATGTTAGTTGGCCCACTTGGTTGTTACAGCTCTGATTTTTTACACTCATTGTTACAAGCGTATCTAGGGAACTAAAAAGAAGCAATAAAATGGTAATGGTAGCTGCCAGTACCTTATAGTAAGGTTCAGAATGTGGAACAAATATTCAAAGAGACACCAATAATTCTACAATTTATTTTTATGTAAATATTAAATTGTAAGAGTCTCTTAGTCCTGTGGTAATTGTTTACATCTTTCATTCAGATCTTGTATTAGTGCCTTAATCAAACGAGGCAATTTTCCAGTTAGTGCAGCCATTCTTGAGTGCGTGGTGCAAAACCAAAACATTTTCAGTTCAGGTAGGGTTACGGTACAGACGTTTTGGTTTGGTTCAGGTTCAGCTCTGGAACGAAAAACATAACGGTTCAGACTGGTTTTATCCGGTTCACAATGGTTCACCTAGAAGCCAAATTTTTAACATTCATTACATTGTTCATTTTTGAAGGACTACAGAAAGGATAGAAAATTAAATCGTTGGAAGATTTCTCTCCCGTTCACTGATATTGAAGACAGCTAAACAGGAATTCTTTACGAAAGAGCAGCAATGAAAGAAAGCAAGGAAGAAAGTAAAGAAAGCAGCCATGAAAGAAATCAAGAAAGGAAGAAAAGAGGAACACACTTCGTCTACACTGAAGGGCGTAAACAAATAGACGGTGCGCTGACACAATCTTCGGCGTGGTCCTTGATGGCAAGCACCTCGAGCACCTCGCGGGACTGAGAATTCCGGGGTCTAGCTAGGATGGTGATGTCCTCGAAAGCTGCACTGCACTGGCAATTTCTTCAATGGAAAGCCAAGTTACCTACTCCTGTTCCCCTCAAAGGCTCTGCGTATGGGCAGCATGAGCTGGAGTGGGGTAGTGCAGAACAAATGTTTTGTAGCGTGAGCTACACTGGCCGAGGTTTAGCAGTTCCGCGTGGCTCGCATAATGAGCCGTGCTCCATGCTGCGCAAGCGCGAGGAGCAGTGACGTCACACGGCGCACAGCTGGCGCGCCGGAGCCGCCGCCGCCGCGCGCTCCCCAGTCTGCACGTTCCAGAGGAGTGACGTCATAGCCGCGGCAGACGCACTGGTGCCGCCGCATGCCCAGCTGTCCACCTCCGTTGCATAGTAGCCAAGTCTGACGCTGCACCGGAGCCACTTGATAGCGCCTCTCATTTTGTGTGCATAAGCTTATGCTACGTATATCCTAGCATAGCCGAGCTAAGCCACTGCAATTTTTCCTCTTTACCTTCTAAAAAAAATTTCTTTGTAGATTTTTTTTAAATTCCTCTGCTGGAGGACGTTACAGCATGAGGAAGAAGAAGCTTTCACTAAAACTCGTTGGTAGTCAGCCGTCTTGTCTCGTCTCTCCTGTTTTCTCTCTACATTTCTTCCCTAAGTTCAGGCTGTTTTTTCCAAGTATGTACCAACACACTCAACTCGTCACTGTTACCTAATCTTAAAAAGACTATGCAAAAAAAAAAAGATGTATCTTTTTTAACAGGTTGATTATGATCCACATACCCCAAGATGCTTTTTTCCCCAAAAAGATAATTAATTAAAGCAATATTAATGGCACAACACCCATTTAAGTTGCCCTGTATAGGGGCTTATCACTGTGTCTAAAAGCAATTTTTTCAGGAAAACCCAAATGAGTCTCAAACTAAAAATATTTATTTAATTAATTTTAATTTTGGGTGAAAATGCATCATGTGGTGTCCAAATCATATTCAAGCTTTTTTTATTATTATTTTTTTTCCGCAGTGTTCCTTTAGCAGTAATACACGCAGCAGATTTTACAGCAGCGACAAGTCACAAACATAATGGGCGAGAAAGTACAAAGGTGGTAATACTACCCTTGAAATTACGTGGACCACGGTTCTATGCTTCCGTGACGCAGGCCACAGCATTAAGCCTTCCCGCACCCAGCACTTTATCACCCATTATTTGTTAATGAATCATGACTCGTTGCGAACGGGTTCAGAACGGTTCCTTCGTTTTGCTCCCGTTCGGGTTCAGCTCCCGTTCGGGTTCAGCTCCAGGAGGACGGCAACCGTTTTGTTTGGGTTCTGTTCCTGTTCGAGAAAAACAAGCGGTTCAGTTCCGGTTATGGTTCAGTTACGGTTATGGTTGAACACCCTGCTTAGGTGGCACTCTTTTGAGAGGTGTCTATTGCTCGTCTGCTGCTAAACTAATAAAGGCCTGAACTATCTTGCATAAATTTCGGAGCAGATGTCCAAGATCAGTGTCTGGATCTCCCAACATTCGGACCACCTGAATGACTACCGTAGCTTCGAGCAGTCTGGCAAGGTCTGGTCGGGCAACGACATCATTGCCCTTATGATCGACATTGGACTGGGCCCCGAAACCTTCGAGTCGTTCCGGGTATGTGTCTAGGAGCCTCTTTGGTTGCACCTGCTGTTGTTAGTTTCGCAGAAGTGAAAGTGCTAAAAGCATGATTGTAATTTTCTCCTATGTCTCATTGGTGAATGGCAGAAAACTGTGACTGTCGTCACAAGCATCGAGAAAGATCCGGAAAAGTACCAGCCTATGCTCCTCGCATCTACATCTGCCGTCCTCCAGAATCTGGTCATTATCTTGGACTTCTTCTATCGCAGCAACATGAAGTACATGAGCGACTTCCGGTAAGGTTGTTTTCCGAAGTGATAGCCTTATCATTCCCGGTTTAAAGGCAGTGCATTCCTTTGTGGGATGCTGGCACTATAACTATCTTGAGAATCACTCTGACAAGGTGACTTCTCATGTTCACCAAAAATGGAAATTATATTTCTTAGTTTGCATTGTATTTTTATCTTGTATGGATTTGTAATTCATAATCATGTTCAGTTTACACCGGTTTGTTGCACACTTACTTTTCGTTAATATGAATGAATTTTGAATAGCATAACCGGTTTGTATGCTTATCAGACATCTATTATTTTATGTTCTTGTTTAAGCTTATTTCATCGTTTTTTGTTTTGTTTTCAGGGCTGCAGTGGTGAAGTCTGTGTCCAAAAAGAGGCGCTCCGAGGTGAGTGCATTCATGGTACTCTTTTGAACTTAGCAGTTCATACAAGCTCAATTCCTTTTCTTCAGCACAACTACAGTGTCATCTCAAGGGTGTGAGTCTTCAGTGATTTTGTAGAGCCAATTTATTTTCAGGGGCGATTTTTTTTATGCTTGAACGAGCTTCCAATTACAAAATGTACCGCATAAGGTCATAACATTGAAACCACGATTCCTTTTTTCAAGCCTCGTTAAAGCGCAAAGGGTAAGTTTAGCTAAAGGTATTGCACAGTTTCTGGAATATAGGTTGACTTCGAACCTAGGCTTATCCCTCTGCTACGAGACTCGTCAAGAATAATAACAAAATATTGGAATACTTTATGTCGATCCCAGCTTTTAAAGAAGTGGAAGGGAAGGAGATACTGTCAAGACCGGTTCTAACAAAGTCGGTTATAATGAAATAGCGGATATAGCGAAGAGGTCACGATTTCCCAGTCCCTTTTGCACTTCGTTATAACCGCAGTTGGTTATAACGAAGTAGCGGATATAGAGAAGTGATTTCCGATTCCCGTTGACTTCCTTATAACCGGTCTCGACAGTATGCGATGTGCAAACATTTATTTAATAGTGTCCCTATTTACCCTTGCTAAAACTTCCTCGTCAACCACACTGACCACATCACATGTTTGCGCCTCCATCAGTGGAGACGTGCCGCAGTACGTTGCCGTGTCATATTGGCACCTAATATGACATTTGCACAAAGTCTGTAAATGCAAAAATTTTACCCCGCAAAATAAATGCCCCCCCCCCCACACACACACACACATAACACACACAAAACAATTGTGTCCATTTTTCGGGGAAAAGGTGTTCATTAGGCGTGTAAATACGGTAGGTTGACCGTCTTTAATTGTGATTTTAGGTCCACCTTTAATTGTAATGAACAAAGCCGGGAAAACAAATTCTGCCTATATTTGATTAAATACAATACCCGTAATGTTAACCTTTAATCACTTGTGTCAGTTGAGTGACAGTCAATAAAATATACAACCCTTCGCCTTTACAATCACCAGTAAGAAAAAAAAGACATAATTAATCAAGAAATATTTTTTTCTGACGTCTTTTCAGGCAGCTGGTGGGTGGCATACAAAGAGCTCTGCTGCGAATAATTCCTGGACTCACACTTTGAGCTTCTGGTGCTTGAATCCTGCAGTGGTATGTGGATGACATGTCATAATTTTTTTAGGTATAATGCGGAAGTCACTTACTTTCACAATCAGTTTGATCACGGGCATACTTTTACCTGAATAGCATGTCAGGCAGGGCGATTATAACTAGGATTCCGTGTTTTTGGAGTTTATTTCTCGTGAAATTCGGAGGGTGTTTTTCAGAATTAATTTTTCGCTGGGGATTCGGGATTTATTGGAGTTTATTTTTGTTGGATTCCCAATTATCTAAAATTCTAAATTTAATTTACTATGTAAATTTAAAAAAAAAAAAAGTCCGGATGATACCACTTGTTGTTCCGAAGGAACCCTAACGTGCTAAAAGGCAAACCCGCTTTTGTCAGTGGTTCTGGATTTCAAAGAAACTAAAGTGGAATCTCTTGGAACCATCTGCTCCGCCTCACTTTACGTGCAAGTGCAGTGGAAGCTACAAGAGCGAGCCCTAGCCACGTAGGTCCAGCTTGTAGTTTCAGCTTTGCTCCCACATAAAGTGAAACAAACGACTACAGTAATGAAGTGCTTTTCGGTCGACCAAACGTTTTCTTCAAGCATTTTCATGCTTGGCACCGACAAAGGCCCTGACAAAAGCAGCATACCTAGCAAAGAGGGGTTCTTGAAGCTGTCATTTAAGGTAAAAAGTTGCCCTCGAAAAACAACAGCTGCAATCTTTTACAGGACAATATAGTCAATGCTTTGTGAGATTGGCACTTTTAGCCCATGTCTTGTAACTAGCATCTTTGACTGGACACATTCTTTCGTGTATTCTTTCGTAGGCCATGTCGGACATCAAGGACAAGTGCACTCCTCATCGTCGCTCGGGAACACTCAGTCCAATGGAGGTCCTTTGAGTCGGAACTGGACATGCCCTTCAAGAGCCAGCTGCAAGCCAGGCACGTCATTCCTCCAGATGGGGTTTGTGAGATTGATTTCCTTTGAAACTCAAGGATGGGCCGGAGAAATTTGTTTTTGATTCAAAGAAAAAGGTTGTGCAATGCTGTAGTAAAGTAGTGATTTGAGCTAGTTGGTACTTCAGCTGATAAAACAGTGCACAGAACATGGAGGAAGAAAGGACAGGTAGAATGAAAGAGCGCTGACTCCCAACTGATTTATTTTGAAAGAGGAGAAAAAAGAAGCCTAGAAATGGGCCTTACATGATAGTTGATAAGAAAAAAGAAGAAAATATAAACATGCTTGATTGATTTCAGCTATAGAGGAGAAGGAAGAAGAAACCATAAAGCATGCCCGTGAAACCAAAAGAGAGAAAAGAAAAGAATAGGAAGAAAAAACCAAAAAATAAGAAAACGGCACTTTTTCACTTTCAGCCGGCCGAATTATCTCGCCGTAGGCATTGGCTAAGAACGTCACCTTCTTGGCACTCACCGACAGAGAAGGATGGCTCACGCATTGCTGTCCTATTTTTTAATTTGACAAGCCTCGAATATCTCTTGGGTGGTCCGATCTTGGAATCTCCCAAGTATAGTTGTGTCACTAAAAGTCGGTGTGCACTGGCATGTGAGTAGGGTGACCACCCGTCCCGCGGCTCGCAGGACTGTCCCGCGTGAGGGCTCGTGTCCCGCGTTCCGCAAGAAATTTCCAAATCTTCAAAATGTGCCGCATTTCACAGTGTCGTAAAATTCACTCTGCAACTGATGGTGCTGCCTAACAACGGGGCACGGGTGAGTGCGGAGATCGCTGGTAATCGTGTGAATTGCAATGGTAAGCCATTTTCTATCAAGCATTGCGGAAGCGACCGTCGTTTTTGCAGGAGAACCGATGCGCATGCGCCGTTGTGCCTCTGCCCTTGATGGCAAGAACATTGTAAGAAAAATTGCTCACCAAGAAGTTTAAATTATGTAATGATTTTCAAATCGCTGTGTCAATGCGAAAGGGTTGCTGCAAATTTTTTTTTTTTTAGTAGAAGGCAGCGAGACAAGTGTGAGAAGCCTGCAACTTACAACCGTCGAGAAATCAACATAATGTTAAAAATTTGCTCTAAAACCATGTTGATAAAAGTGGATGCGTTGACAGAGAAACAATAACCCGAAAAAGATTTACTGTTTCTTATTTCGATCTGATGCATTGAGTTCTGCTGCAGTCGATTTTTGTGTTTTCAACTTCGACGCATTTAATAACATATTTGGCATAAAAATATCGCTGGTAAGTGAAAATGATTTCAACTTAATTGCTGCCATACAATCTGTCAGGTGTATAAACAGCACAGGATATTAAATGTGTTAACAAAGCCTCGGTTCGTGGTGTGCTTGTTAATAACTTTCATCCCCCCCTCTTGCCCGGCGTGTCCCGCATTTCTCGCTTAGCAGAATGTGTGTGCACCCTGCATGTGAGACAGTGTGCAGGCAGGGTGCCCTCCTACTGTGGCGTGAAAGGAGTAAAATGTTCTCTAAGCCGGTCACTGAAGCACCTTTCAGTCTGTCGTATGTAGCAGCCACCCACACGTTAGGTGGATCTTGTAAACTACTTCTGTGCAGGAAATGAACTTGTTCTTGTGTTTCTTGTGGCATCCAGTTCGTGAACGTGATTGTCAGTGCTACGGAGCCCACCTTCGCGCAGATGTTGGAGCTAACCTTTGGGGGGTAGAAAACACCACTGGAACATCACTTCCTATTGGCTATTTGCTTAAGAATTGTGGGACAATTTATGCAGGTGCGGGACTATACTACTGGGCGCTTGTTTTTATTAATATTTTGCATGCCGCCGCTAACCCCTTTATCGTTCTTCAACAGGGACTTGATAACCTCTATTAGGACTGCCTGAGGAAAAGCAGATTCCTCAAGGCGTTTCAGGCTGAGATCTGCAACTGTCCTTAACGGCACGATAGCACGACTTTGCCAGGGCCGAGCCTAGAATGGAGCTGGCTATGCCCACTTTGACAAGCCTAAAATGAGAGGAAGTGTAAGGGAGAATGCACTTCTTCGGACCTGGGGAGGAAGGACAAGGCATGATATGGCCCCTGCCGGCTGATAACGATAGGTCCGGAAGGGTACCGGGGTCCCAGCCTTGGGTTGCCTCGAACGTAAGCTTTAGACCCGGAACTGCACATTAATCGAGGGTGTCCGAATAATGGGCTTACACCTACCCTTGCCCTTTTCTACATGCCACAACCAAAAAATCATCAACGAAGCAGAACACTTTTTGTACATGGCAGGGAACTGAGGTGGAGTCGCGAATGCCTGCATCAATCCTGGGAGCTATGTTCGACACAACGCCTTCGTTGCGCCTAGGCAGTTCCAGCGGATGTGGGATGAAATGAGGATATCACGTCTGACTGACTAGAGTGCTCACCATGACGAAGAGTAAACTTCCCGCCATTTGGTTTCCTCCAACCAATCAGACGCCAGCACTATCACGTCATCTGGATTACCCTGTTTTTTAGGAGAAACGAAAGAGCCAGCCGAACATTGTGCCTGGAAGCAAAATAGCCAATGCTGAGGATAGGGGCTACGACGCGACCCAGCACAACACGACGGACTTTTGTGAGTAAGGAATCAATCCTTCCACCCTATGTATGTAGACTTGAGGTAGAAAAGTTAAAAAGCTCGAGAGTTCACTCTGTGGGAATGCCGGTGGCATCTCCGAAGGCAAAGCTCCACCATTACTTTCAATACATGATTGAACCCAGCCGTTGGCAGAAAGGGTGGGGGAATTGAAAAGAAGAGATCTACGGCTATTCTTTCTCCTCCTCCAGACAAATGAGTTGGGAGTCAGCGCTGTTTCGTTCAACCTGTCCATTTTCCACTTCCTCTCGCCACTGTGCACCGTTTTACCGTTGTACAATGCAGGTCATGAATGTGATGTGTTTAAGTGGTATTGAATTGACCTCTCCACACCATATTATAATACGAGATGAATCATGTCGGTAATAAGTATTAGGAAGCTGTATGCCTTCCCAGTGGGACAGATAAGTCAGCAGTTTTTTTTATTTAGTTGGTGGCCAAGTTTCAGAGTATGTAAAATTTCGGACCTGCTGATTATTTTAACGTCTTTGTAGGATCATCGCTGTTAGAAAAGCTACTGCAGTGCTAATCCAACTTATAACACTACCACATATAGCAATGTGCTGCTTCTAACGATCGGTTTCTAAATTTCTAGACTAGATACGCTCAGTTTCTAGTCCAAATACAACAATAATCAGTTATAATGATTTACGTGCTCAGGTTTTCTCATTATTGTTATAAGTGGGTTGCATATTCTACCATCACACAAGTGAAAATTGGCTGATAGGTGACGGAAATTGTGCAGAAAGAACAATCTGTCAAATAGGTTTTTCTCGGACTGCTCGAATTGTTTTAACTCTTGCCCAACATGTATCATTTATGCAGCTCAATTTCTACGTAGAAACCAGATCGATGAAAGTAGAAAACTGGATAATGGTTCTGTGTAGGCAGAACATTACAAGGTCTCCGTTTTTTATGATGGTGTTCTCAAGCATAATTATGCAGCCAAATTTGACAAATCATTGCACCCTTTTTAATGCATTGCTGGTATTTAATTGTCATTTTCCTGCGACTATTTCAGCAATTTTATAAACGAAGAAATTTTGTGATGAGATTCTTAAAAGTGTTTTTAAGTATTTTATCTTGAAACTGTTGGTGATATTTATCAGTCAGTGTTTGTTCCAAATTTACTAGCTTCAGGATGGGAAATATCATGCTTTGATCTGAATTTGCTTTGTAAATATTTTTATTTTGTCATTAAGCGTCTTTTTTGTATGTGTTCTAGGTTTGATTGGAGGGCATTGCATGCGGACCTTCGAAGATGTAAATCTAGCATGCAAATTACAGAACAGAAGAACGTATCTGTTTCAGGATGAAATTGGCAGCATTCTTCTTGACATCTGCAAGGTATTAGTATGCTTGTATTCTTGACAAATCAATTTCCTATGTGAGATTTTTTTTTTCTTTACTAAATGGTAGCTACTTTTTGAGTACATGATACAATAAAATATAAATGGATATGTAAGCCACTGTTTCCTGTTTGGGTGTATGAACTTCAGAAATGCTGTTCAGTTATGCTAGACACACTTCATAATTAGTACAAAGGCTGATGCTCGCATAAGTGTAATGAATTTTATAAAACAAAACTACTACATCCTGCAAAAAAAAAAAAACTTTTCCTGAGTATGGTATTTTTATTATAAATGTTTGATATGAGTGCATAGATTGATTACTCATGGATTTAAATAATGCAATGCTCATACTTAGGCACATGCTAAGACTTGATGGTACAGAGTAATCTCTTTGATCAGTTTGCTTTGATCCAGATTTTGGAAATTTTGGACAATTTATCTCAGCACGAATGAATAGCAGAGCCGAGGGGCCCTGTTTTTCATAGTTTCGGCTTGGTGAGAAGGTTGTGGTGCCGATTGTACAGAATAACCACATGACCGTCGGCATGAAAGACTGCCAGACATGACTGGCTCACCACTACTTCTGTATCTGAAAATGGACGTGTTTTGATGTGACACTGCCGTGCCAGCATTTGATCAGGTTCCAGAGTGCCATGGCTGATGAACTTATGCCAGTTATCTGAGTGTGAACAGTTCCTTTTTTAAAATTCTGTGGAGGACTGAGGTGAACAGGTCTGACACAAATATATATGCAGTCCTGAAGACCTCAGCAGGTGCAACAACGGCCCTGACAGACACACTTTAAAGGGAACTTGGGCCTGCATAATGCCCAACCTGTACCAGACTACTGCAAGTTACAGCGATAGCATGGCCTAATAACGCTGCAAGCCAAGCGTTCAACAACCCGACGGTAGCCGGTCAAATGCAACCGAAAGCGAAAATAGTCGAGGAATTTAACTTTTCTCAATTATAAAAAGCAACAAATTGGGAAAAAAGATTGAGAAAAAAAGTGTATAAAAAACATTGATTACAGGGACGGTATACTCTGAGTTTGCTTAAAAGCAAAAAGACGGTTTGCAAGTCTTCTAATACTATCCGTATTTATTTCTTTTTCAGACTGTACCTTCCGGGGTTCTCTGCTTCTTTACGTCGTACAGCATGATGAACAAACTGGTGCAGCGATGACGGGTACTTTCCATATTTTATTAGCAATTTACACATATTCATATCTTCAACACCTACCATGAATAGAAAAGTGTATCAAGTTTAATCAGATTAACGTGTGCAGTTCCAATAGTGGTATGGAACTACCGTACTAAGTTGAACCTCGATTTAACGAAGTCACGGGACCCGCTAACTTCTTCGTTAAATCGGGAACAACTCGGTAGATCGCGGAAGGAGACCACGTGCATAGGCTGCGAGGAAATACTAATTTGTTCGGTCAATCGGGGAAACTTGAAAATCGGGTTTCGTTAAATAGAGGTTCAACTGCTATACCAAAATTTTTGTTGTGAATCATACTTGAATATTTAATACTTCATGCAGATTCAGTGCACTGATTTGCATGTTAATTTCAATATTGGATGGAAAAGCATTCACTGCATAGTGTCTATTGATGCAGGCACCAACTAGAAGGATCCCACTATGTTAGATATTTGAAAACAATTTATTTCTCTCTCATGTGAGTACTGCTTTGGTTATCTATCTTCTCGAGTTTTTACCTTTTTGTTTAATATTCAATAAACATCAAGACATCAAGACTTCCTACAGTTGGGGTGCCTAACTCTACTAAAAAGATGAAGAAATTCATGCTTGGATGGAACAGCGCGTACCGTGTTTACTCGCAGAATGTAGCGCCACTTTTTCCCCCGAAAAAAGTCGACCCAAGTTAGAGGTCACCATTACAGCGAGGTAAAGTTTCTGCAGTCCGTGTTTCCTCGCATAATGAACAGGACCTTTTATCCCGCAAAAATCGACCTAACTCACATTTCTTTTGCGCGCGGCGCGGTAGCTCCAAAGCTCAAACTGCGTATGCGCAAAAAAAAAAACGCCCCTCTCCGTGTTTTTTTTTCTTGCTTCTGCGTTTTTTGTTTTTTCTCCCCGCCTTACGCAAGTTGTTTTGTTTGCCCACGCTGCCTCGTGCTTTGGGCCTCGCTGCACCAGGATAGAAAAGTGTGTTCATTTCGAGGGCTTCTCGGCTTTTCTTTCCTAAGGTTGCGACGTAGGAGGCGAGGGCAGGAGTCTTCATTATGTGCGCTTTGCTTGGGCGAGGGCTTCTCTTTCTTATCTCCTTGCGCGTTCGACCGGTGGAACCAAACTGCGTCGTGCGAAAAAAGAAAAAAAAGCTCCTCTATGTTGTTTTTTCTCTTAATTCCGTGGACTTTTTTTTTTTGCCATCATTACTGCAGGCTGTTTGCTTTGCTTAGGCGAGGGCTTCACCGCTTCTCTTTCCGATCTTTTCAGCGGCGACGCGCGACCCGAAAACAAACTGCACTGCGCAAAAAGAAGAAAAAAAAAAAGATGTTTTTGTTTTGTTTTTCCCTCTAAATTCCCTAGTTTTTTTGGTTTTTTTTTGCTGCCTTTTGCAATCTGTTTTGTTTCGCTTCGCTGAGTCGAGGGCTTCTCCGCTTCTCTTTCTTAACTCCCTCGCGCGGCGCGCAACCCAAAATCCAAACTGCGCTGTGCAAAAAAAAAAAAAAGAATCTGTTTATGCTTTTTTTTTGCTTCCGTTGGATCTTTTAATTTTTTTTAAAGCCTTTTACAAGGCGTTTTGTTCGCTCACGCTGCCCATCGTGACCTCGCTGCACCAGGATAGAAAAGTGCGTTCATTTCGCGCGCATGGAGGGAGGGGGTCAAAATTTTGACGTCCGAGTTGGGGGTGCGTTTATTACGCGAGTGAAAAAAAAAGTCGAAATTTTGAGAGCCGACTTGGGGGGTGCGTTTGTTACGCGAGTGCGTTCATTGTTCGAGTAAATACGGTATATACTGTCACACTCACAGGCACACAAGAAAGAGACAGACTCCGCAGCGCTGTTTCTTGTGTACCTGTGAGTGTGACTGTATATTCACGCTGTTCCATCCAAGAATGAATTGCCAACTAGCCCAAGCATCCATATTATGAAGAAATTATTTCCAACCTCATCATGTACCAATTGTGCAGCTAAACATTGATATAGTAAATTTCACTTTAAATTATATTTGCAATCTGATGAAAATTTTCGTCTTATCCCACATCATTAGACCAATCTCACCAGCCAGATTGGCTGCGCTACTACAATGTATCAAGGGAACTTTAGTCGTTCTGCATGTGCGACAACCTCGCTGTATTTCTGCACCTGGTGCCATTGCATGCACTACCTTCTGCCTCTTTCGGTCCAAAGTTATGGTGGCCTCAATCATGTGTCGAATGCTTGGCAAGATCGGTCTTGAAGACCATGTATCTTTCTTCTAAATTTTTTAGGTAGTTTTTGTTTGCAGTTTTGGATTTAATGAAATCTCTGCACATTGTGTAAGGAGATATTGTCCCTGTGGAAGAAAAAAGAAATCTTTAAAATGGATTTAAGGGAAACTGAAGCAGTTCTGTGTTTCAGGAAAAAGCACTTAAATTGTCTTCATTTGGCCTCCAGAATCACGAATGTCAAAATTATAGTTCAGATTAATCTGCCAAGTAGCCACAACAGCACTTTCAAAATAGCGCTGAAGCTCCTTCTTCCCGGCACGTTCAGTGGGAGGAGAGAATCGTGACGTATCATACAGAGATCTCAACATTTCCGCGCATGCCGCATGCTTCACCCGAGCAATCAGAGACACTGTTCGCGTTCCCTCACAAGTGGCATATTCAAGGCAGCTGAAACACTCTGGGTATGGTGTCACACCCAGCGGTTTGTTTTTTTATCTTTCTCGCATTAATTGATATGTTTAATTCAAATGCTTGTGATATTCAAATTTGCAGTACAAAAGTGTGCTAGAATTCACCTCCAACTTCTTTTTTTCAAGAACCTCTTCATCTTCTCTTTAAATGCTTTTAAATGCTTATCCA
Source organism: Ixodes ricinus (assembly GCA_037355805.1). Lineage (NCBI taxonomy): Eukaryota > Metazoa > Arthropoda > Arachnida > Ixodida > Ixodidae > Ixodes > Ixodes ricinus. The sequence goes on from JAZHYW010027724.1 coordinate 131,863, forward strand.
TGCACATTTAACCTCCTTAAACTTGACGCCAGATGTCACAAACTCTTTTCGGGTTGTGGAACGAATTGTGCGATGTATTTTTTCAGCATTTATTTTGGAAGGTTCTCAGAAAAGCAAAAATCAGCTGCAAAATTTAAAAACAAAAAAAGAACCGAAAGTTTCAAAAGCAGAAGTGAACGTAAAGAGAGTCTAAGAAAAGGAGATGTAACAAACCTATGCAACCACTGAACCTACTCAGTGCAGTCTTCTGCTTTTCAGTTTAGCCAAGGTGGTTAGACTCGGGTGATGGGAAAGTTTCCTGCATTCATTTTCTTTCCTGGGCAGAGAGGATGCTGCAAAGTGGATCCCTCAGGCTCTTCTTAAAGCACCAAGTGACAGAAATAAATTTTCGCCTATGAATCTTTCTTCACAAAGTTTTTCTGCAGCACTCTGGCCGGCGGTGTAGTATAGTTTCTCTGTTTTCTTTTCATCTCTTCACTGTTACAGAAGCCTCCACCCTAATCCCTTTCCATCACCCATGTATCCGAGCAAGAGTGATAACTTCTGAAAGTTTCTACAACACCACCTAGATAGAAAACAATAGTGCTGTATTTTATGTCACCTCCTGAGAGCCTGTTCAAGGCACATATTGGTTACGAGGGCTACATCGGCATCCAACTGAATCTATGAGTCCCAAACGAACACTGACACAGCACTCTGGTACAGTCTGTTACCCTTTCCGGGACCTCGGTGGTAGGCAACAGAAAATTCGGAATTGCGGCTTTCTACAGTAGTACCTCATTAATATGTTTCTCAGGGGACCACGGGAAGAAATCATATAATCCGGGAAAACATAAAAAACAAGAAGGCCCTTGGGTGCAGAGCAAAAGGAGAAGAGTTACTTCAACGATTTTGTCAATCCCAGAAGGGAAAAAAGAAAACAAATAGCTTTGAACAGCACATAGCCGTGCTGTGCGGGCAGGCACGCACGGAGTCAGCAAAGAGAAACAGAAGCATTTCTTTCATGTGCTCATTGCTGGCATGTTTCCTCGAAGTCGTTCTGCCCAAAGGACATTTCCTTTTTCCATGAGGCACGCACACTCATCTGGGATATTGCAATCTGAAAAATCCGGAAGTCTGACATCTTGGATTTCCGTCTGACAAGGACGTCCTCTCTGTACTCACTTTGTTGTAAGATCGTGAAAGAGACTAGAAAATTATGTCTGAAAACGCCAAGGCATTCAAATTAATTAAATTATCGATGAAAAAATATGTTTGCTCAATTTTAACTTTAGTGTGTGGGCAACCTAAGCACGCAAGGGCGAGGGAAAGACGGAGCCGGGGGGAGGAGGAAGCAGACGGAACGCGAGGGTGAGGAGAGACCCTCCTGCTCTCTTTAGCGTTCTGTCTGCTTCCTCTTCCCTGGCCCGTCTTACCCTCGCCCTTCGTTCTTAGGTTGCAACGGACTATAGTTGTGTTCTGGCTCCCTACCACAGTGGAAGCTACGGCTGCATACAACTTTGGCAGTATATCGACGTACGTTGACGCTCCCTCCGCTCTCCTCAACGGCGCTTCCGACTCCGGGGTGCGGACGGTGCATGGTGTTGCATAACAGCACCAAGACATGGCACGCGTCAATGGTCTTTGGGCGCAAGAACCGGGATGACAACCGTAATAAGTGGGAAATCAATAGACATATTCCTATAAGAGCTTGGTGGGACTGGCAGTTTCAACGTAACAGCTGGGGAAATGTAAAAACTGGGAACGTATCAATGAAGCTCTTCTGTATCTGGGTGGTGTTGGTGTCTATCGCTAGCCAAGGGAGTGGGAGGGCATGGTTGCAAAGTAAAATTATAGTGAGCCCCCCTCCTCCCCCCCCCCAGTATGTAATTTATTAATTAGAGAAGTACTCGTGTCTTCAATCATAAATGTCCTTTTGCCTGTTTTCTAGACGCGCTGCAACTCCTCGTTCGAGTTGCCGAGTTTGTATGTAGCGTGTTTCAATTATTGGCATGCTCTCTTTGCGGTTCAGAACACCGGCATGTGGGACAATATCTCTGAGCACAAATGCATCTTCGTGGAGCCGCAGAAGGCAGATGCCTGCAAGCTTTGATGCCTCCATGGTGGAGTATTGCAGATATGCTACCAGAGAAGCTGTGGGTGAGTTTTCATTTTTTTCGACTGTGCGACCTGGCATTTTTTAGCAGTCGAATGTTTGCGACTGCAGTTTACTCTCGTTTCCTCGCTTCTATACCCGTGGACAACTTTGTGCGACATTTTCGACAAGAGGAGGAGTGCTTGTGCGCAGCTTTATTCGGCGTTCAGGGCACGTGCTCCAGTACCCTTGACTCTATAGCTACATAAAGTTGTCCGCAGGTATAGTTCTAAATTACTAGTTTCTTTATTCCTTCACCTGTTTTTAGTGCTTCTTCGTGGTTTCATTTACGTTCAATTTTCAGATGTTCCGGGCACGGAGCGCTTCTCCTCGCCGTGTGTCGAGGGAAAGTGAGCGAGGGAATGGACTTTGCAGACAACACCGCAAGAGCTGTCGTGACGGTGAGCACTTTGGCCGTCGTTCGCTGCCTTATTAACGACGCTGTCCTACATTTGCCACATTCTTAACATTTTGCAAATTCTTTGGCCGGCCCTACAGTTTCCGAGCCCATTTACGATTCTAAAAACGTCGCCAATTGTGACTTCACTTTTCATTCGTGGGCCAGATATTAGTGATTCTATGTTCCCAGATGTCATAAAAGTAGGCGGTTTTTCAGTAAATGGGCTGGATAGGATGAACTCTAGCATTTCCTTATGCTGTGAAGTTTCTGGTGGGGTATACTGCTGAGATTATTAAAGTGCTTTAGCACTGGGTAGTTTATGAAAATTGGATGGAAGTGAAGTGACTTGGCACATGGTGGGACTAATTTTTTTAAATTTTACAAATATGCAGCAACACAAGTACAACTGTGCGCAAAAAGGAAATAAGAGGGAGGTTTGATGCAATGCTCTGTCCCAAAAATACTAAAACAAAAAAACTTTTTAGACGTTTAAAAATCAAGTTTTAGTTCCACAATTAACATTTTCAGGATGTTCAATCTATACTTCTATTGTTCTAATAGAAAAGAATATACCTTAATATTCAAAAGAATATTATGAGCAAGATGTTGCAAAACTGCATACGTACAGATTTGAATTAGACCAGGTTCAACTTTTTCAAACTTAACTTTTGACAGAAGCTAGATTATTATGTGCCTTTTTTGTAAATTAAAAACAAGCTGGCATCATCTGGCAGGGGAGGGGGCAGCATTTGAACATTTTTAACAATATTAGCTAAATGATTAAAATGTTATGTTTTTTTGTTTGTTTTTATAGTGTAAACATTGATAATTATTTTCTGAAATTTAAAACTAGATACTTTATAAATCTGTTTGCCAGAAATTAATTTTAATGCTGAATAGCATTCTTTGGATACTTCACGCACTTTTCGTCTATCTATGTATCTATCTGGCTATCTAACCTCTTACGCGCGGGTCGATAAATAAATAAAAAAATACCGGCGCCGGCTGGGATTCGAACTGTTGTCCCTTTGATCAGCAGGCAGGCCCAGCGCTTACTCACAGAGCTGTTTATTTTGTTTATTTATTACAGCCACCCTCCAGGGCCAAAAGGCGTTAGCAGAGGGGGTGGGGCAACCAAAAAATGGAAAAAAAAAAAAAAAAGGGTGCAATAAGAGAGCAAAACACAGCCGAGAATAAGCATCAACAGCTCGAGACACAGCACATCTGGTCAAAAAAATAAACAAAAAGGTCGATCACGACAAGAGGTGAGCAGATCAGGCTTTTTTAAATAAATCAATTGAGAGGCATATTAACAAACGAAGGCGGGAAGGTGGTTCCACTCAAGAGATGTTTTTGGAATAAACGGCGTTCAAAAAGGCTGATGTGTTGCAATGAGGGACACCAACTTTGAATGGATGATCAAGACGCGGAGAAATGAAAGGGGGCTCAAGGAATAGTTTATCTTTCAATGACGTGTTAGAATGATAGATCTTGTAAAAGAGGCACAAGCGCGATATTTTGCGACGCAAAGAGAGGGAGGGCAGGGAGAGACTGAGTTTCATGGAGGAAACGCTTGCTGTGCCGATGATAGTTAGAAAGTATGAAACGAGCTCCGCGATTTTGCATGGCTTCCAGGTTAGTTATAAGTGTCGAGTGACCGGGATCCCAGATTGCAGCAGCGTATTCTAATTTAGACCGGACCAGGGAGTTATAAAGCAGTAATTTCAAAGAAACGGGGGCCAGTGTGAAATTTCTTTTTAAAAAACCGAGCATAGAGTTAAGCGTTAGCAATAATGCGGTCAATGTGGGTTTTCCATGACATGTTATAGGTAATATGGACACCCAGGTATTTGTAACAGGTCACAGACTGAAGTTGAGTGTTACAAATTGGAGAGGTGGAAAGAACCGCAGATTGACAACGAGAAACTCTCATGGGCCCAGCACTTGCTAATGTTAAGGGACATCTGCCGCAATTCACACACATTAAGGAGGATACAGCACACAAATCATTTTGGAGGGGAGGAGTGAATCGGATTCATTAGTAACTTCACGATATATCACACAGTCGTCGGCAAATAAGCTAATAGAAGAGGATACACACGTGAGGTAAGTCGTGTTAATGTAAATAAGAAGCAATAAGGGCCCCAGAACGGACCCTTGGTGGACACCGGAAGTGACTGGACTTAGAGAAGAGTTAGCATCATTAGTATACGCAAACTGAGAACGATTAGTAAGAAAACATTCAATCCAAGACAAAAAAATGACCAGGATCTACATGCAAGTGACTGAGAGCTTTGAAAAGTAAAAGTTTGTGAGAGACTTCATCGGAATGCCTTACAGAAATCAAGAAAGACGCAATCAACCTGGGAACCACGGTCGAGGATGGAAAGTAGGTCATTAGTGAAAAGTGATAAGCCGGGTTTCGCAGGACAGTGATTTGCGAAAACCGTGTTGTGATGCAGTAAAAAAAGAATTTGAGTCAAGAAAGTTAGCAGAGATGTGAGTAAATTACGTGCTCTAAAATTTTGCAGGGAGTGCTGATAAGGGAAAATGGGTCGATAATTGGAAGGGTTATGTTTACTGCCTGATTTGTGAAGCGGAATCACCTTCCCAGTTTTCCAGTCGTCCTGGTAAGCACGCCAAGGTTAACAGATTGTTCGAGAATATCTTGCAAAGCAAAAATGGAAGGCAGTCATTCAACGCACTCTGAAGGGTTGTTTATATCTTTACCATAGGGCCAACGCGCTCACAGCGCTGTCACAGCTACCCGGTGTGCGCGCGCGTTCCATCTCCTGCACTCTCCCGCTCTCACCCTCTCGCGCGCTCGGGAGGGTGAGCTCACCCTCTCCCGCGCTCGGGAGAGGGGTGATGTAGCAGCCGTGCTCAGCCTCACGAGAGCGGAATGAGCCCCTCGTGCATGGAACGCGCGCGCACCGGTAGCTGTGACAGCGCTGTAAAGCGCGTCCTATGGTAAAGATATAAACAACCGTTTAGAGTACCGTTGGTTGAGACTGGCTGAGACGCCAGAAAGTCTGGTCGGTACCATTTTGAGTGTTTGTGCGTATGGCGCGTGCTTTGCTCGCCTCTCCTAAGGTGACACAAACGCACGTGCTGGGCTGCGGAGATCGTGCGCAGGGCTGTGAAAGTGTCAACAAATTTAGAATCGCCTCAAGAGTGGGCTGGCGTATCTAGAGTGTGCCGGCCACCTGACAGAACGCGCATAACTCACGCACCGTTTGATGCTATTCGCATTAACGTAGATAATCATTCCCAAAGGATGGGTTCTGCTGATTTTTTTATTTATTACTATTCAAGCAACACTCTTTACAATGTCGAACTTGGTCAAATTTTGGCAAAAGTTTGAAGGTTCACCTAACCAGTTGAATCCCAGAGGTTCTACGCAGTTCGTGACAACCCCGTGTGGACAAGGAATGGAAGGTTTGCGCACCTAAGCAGCATTTCCTCTGCGTTTATGATTGCAGGTTGGAATTCCTTCCAAATGTCAAGGACATCCAGGTGAGCCTTCTTGTCTGTTTCTTTCCTCATCTAGCTGGGTGAGGCATTGCAGTTGGGAGTGGGGAAGGGGGCATTTCAAACAAGGAGGGGGATAGGGTGCAACCAGTTGCAAGTAGTCTGACTCTTCAAAATTGCATTGTAAGGTGAGACCTTTCTTGGCAAGTTGCTGAGCTAGTTGGGAATGATGGAACTTTAGTAGGGTTGTGTGAATATCCGAAATTGAATAGTAGTTTCAAATAATACACTATTCGATATCCGTTTCAAGAAGAACTGCACTTTAGCGTTCTTTGAAGTCTTGATTGCAGCGGGTTGGGGTCCGTTGAGTGCACTTCTTAAGGTCCGGTTTACCTCACATGCAGCGAAGCGCCTTGCGTAGCGCTCTCCCTCACGTGCCGTCAGCTACTTATGCGTCTGCCGCGAGGCAACAGTTTTGACGGTGAGATACAAAGCTGGTGAACGCTCGCGTCAGCATGCGCTTAAGCGCCGGAGGCAAGCGCCCCTGCGCTTGTAGCGCTCCGCTTCATGTGTGTGGACGAGGCCTTTACTGAGCACCGGTGCACTGTGGAGAAGCAACACCCGCGGAAGCGTGCTTTGCGGGTTTGGCTTCCCTGCATTACATCAATGCTCGGCAAGAAGCGCACTCAACGGGGTAACCCGCCATGATTAAACACTTCGAAAACTATGAATATCGCAATTGCGTGCTTGGAAGAAAAGCATGCATTCAAAGTGGGGATGGTGCACGCGCGTGCTGGCTGTATTTTTAAAATAAATGGAAAATTTGTGAATGTGTATGTCGACGTTGTAGTGAAAGTTTTAAAATTAAAGTGACTGTTAGAGCCCTGCATAATCACGATTATCCGCGATCATCCGCAGTAAACTGAGCGGATGCAGATGAATATTGAGACAATTTTTGGCGATTTGCGGATCGGATGCGGATGTCAGTTGGGTTGCAGATGCGGATATCCGCGGATCCGGACCTAGGTTTCTGCCCGGTGGCATTCAGTTCGTCGACTGAATGCCACCGGCCAGTTCATCGAGAAACCTGAGACGTTTCGTCGCACACAACCCAGCTGGTTTTCGTACCTGAAGCTCTTTGCGTCTCGCCTGGATTACAGGGGGAGGGCTGCATGGTTTGGTTGAGCGTCGCCGTAGAAATCGCGCGCTAGCTTTTAGTGGCTTAGTGGAGAAATGCGTTGTCGACAAAACGTCGCAGGGGCATGTGCCCACAAAACGTACAGCTGCCTGTCGGAACCGTGTGTCCATGAAAATGTATGTCCATGAAAAGTTGTCCATGAAACGTATTTTGCATTATTTACACAGTGTATCGACTCGATTGTAAATCAACATTGCGCATCAACAAAAAAAAAATAAATAATAATAATCTGTAGATGCGCATTTTTTACTGCGAACACGGGAGAACGGCCAAAGTATCATTTCGAAAGCCGGGCCTCCAACCGATCGATGCCTTCTGTCTTTGGCTGCGCCTGCGCGCGCGAGGTACATGGGGGATGCCCGGCGTTATCAGGCCTTCGAAGTTCACGCTGGAGGCAGGACAACTAGGCTGCTCCCTGTGCGTTCTCACCTCCGTCCCGCAGCAGGCTGACTCACTCCACACCGGGATCTCAGTCCCGTCATCATCATTGCCACTTTCTTGAAGCACGTCGGCGGCGGCGTCCAACGAAATCTCGCACGCCGCAAATGGCGGGATCAACCGCATCTTTGCGCTCGCTCGGTGATCGCGTTGGACGTCACGGGTAGGACCGATTGCACACTTTGCGGCGTACGTCAAAAGCCTGACTTCCAACTCCGGAACCAGATTTTAGCCTACGGAAGCCTCTTTGCTGACACAGTTTAAGATCCCGCGCCACTGCTGACTCCACTGGAGCATCACCCGCTCCGGCAAGGTTAGAACAGCACAGTTGTTGGTTGCTTCTGAGTTAAAGAATGGCTAAAAACAAGCACCGAAAACCTAAACTGCCCCGGATCACGCGTGTCAATACAAAAAAAAAAAAACGCAGTTAGTGCTCCAGCAGATCTCGTCCTCGATCAAATGATGCTGCCGTGAATCGCGCGAAAAACTGCGAAGCCGTGGGGTGAGTGAGCCGTGGAAACTGTTCCAGCAGCCTCCGGAGTGGCTCTTACAAGAACTGCCGCCACCACCCCAGGGTCGGGCGCGCGTGCGCTGTTCACCGCCGTATAATCGGATTAATTTGCGAATGCTATCAATAATACTCGTTGCGCACAAATAAAAAAACAATTAATTTGTAAAATGAGCGCACAGAATAGCACAATGCTAGAGGTACAGCCGACTGAACTCGTAACAAGCACAGGTGTTCGTGATATTGCGATTGTTTCGTTTTTGCCAGTGGTGGAATGCTTTAATTCGGTTATAAGTCGACCCCCACTTCAGATTTTCAAAAATTGAAAAAGAGGGTCGACCTACATTTGTGTAAATACGGTACCCTGAGATGCATTTCGAAGAAACGAGAGGGATCCTAATCTGATTCTCACTGAAGATCGCTTCAGTTAGTGCGTTCCATCTCGTCAAAAATGCTATCTATAGAAAAAGTAAAGAATCCAAGGCATCAATCGTTCCGAGAAAGCTAGTACATTGGCAGGGAAAGAGCGAAAGACTTTCTCCGGGCAGGTGTCGCGGACTCCTAGGACGATCACATAACTGAGATCATTTTTCCTTCGACGCGCAGCGTCTCGGGAAGGCTGATCGCTTTTAATATAAATACGATGAAACTGATAATGATAAAATGACATCCACTGCGTATGGTGACCCAAAGATTTCTTTGTACAAAGATAAGCAAACAACTTAAAAAGTGCTATTTGTATTTTTTTTTTTTTTCATTCACGCTTGATGTTATGATGTACAATGAATGCCTGGATTGTGAGTCGGATGTGGTTCCACATTTTGCGGATGCGGTTCGGATACGGATACAAATTATGCGGATGCGGATCAGATACGGATACAATAATGTAAGAAGTTTGCGGATGCGGTTCGGATGCGGATACAAAGTCTGCGGATGCGGATCGGATGCGGATAATCAAACTGTTATCTGCGCTAGGGCTCTACTGACTGTTATGCAAGAGTGTACTATGTTAGGCAGAGATGCCCTTACAACCTGCGTTCAGCATGTGCGATTCATTCTTTTTTCACTCGAGATTAAAGAAAGAATATTTTATATAGTAAGATTTGCAAATTCACTCATTTGGGTGTTGTTGGCCATCTGTATAGGATTCATTTTATGTCAGATCCATCGTTTACTTGCCATCCCAAGGCATCAGACCTTCTGAGGTCGCAGTTCATAAATATAGATAGATTAAACTTAGCTTATAAATGAACAAGTGGAACAACCTTCACAAGTTTAGCTGGGATTTCGTCTAACCATTTTGCTATGGTAGTGAAAGGCGTGGAAAAACTATTCAATATTCGAATCGAAAATATTCGGCCAAAACCAGTTTTCGCTTTGAACTCAAAATCCACTATTCACACAAGACTAAACTTTAGTTATGATTAGGGTTTCATGTTTCCTGTAAGTTCCAATAAACCCCGGTAATTAACGTTTGTGGACGTTTTACCGAAATTGGGGAAGACAGAAAAATCACAAGTTGGAGCTGTCCTTAAATAAGAGGAACACAAGTTTTACCGAAAGAAATCTTTAGCTATAGACCTTCTCTATGCGGGCGCCGTAACGTTGAATCACGGAACTTCCGGTATGTGGAAAGCATTGCGTTGCTCTCGCCACACCACTGGGAGAAGCTCACGTTTTAATTGCGACTGTCTATCATTCTTGTTTCGCCTTTTCTGTAGTCTTTTACTTGTTCCAGGTTGTAAGACCTTGGTTTATTTTATCCCACATACCGGATTTGTCAACTACGCGGCTGGGGACAAGGGTAAACAAAAAAGTTGTATAGCTTTATTTTGAGTTGATTGGGAACACTGTTTCGAACTGAACTGTCCGCAAGGCTTGCTTCTCTCTAGCAAGCATGCCCATTGTCCCATTGTCCCATTTTCTCTTTTTATTGTCTCCACAGAATGTTTTTTTTTAAGTATTCGGTTCACATACATATTTCCTGGGGGCTCGAAACTTTGATGTCTGTGTCCTGTTTTCCTCAACGCAAGTCCCAGTAAATGCAGAGCTTTTTACCGACATGAAAACCCCACTTCGAAAAACACCAAATCTGTGGGGGAATATAATCCCAGAAAACACAGAACCCTAGTGATAATACTCATAATTATGCATCCAGTTTGTCACATAGCACTTGTGTTGTTATTTTCTTCGTAGGTGGACCAGAAGCGCAAGTACAATGACCAATGCAACAAATCAGGGAGGCCGGTGATGTGCGGAAACTTCTGGTACGAGACTCAAGCCTTCCGTGCTCTCAACCAAGCTCTTGGAAGATGCATACGGCACAGGTTGGCAAGCTGTTTTCTTGTAATGGGACTTTTTAGTCCATGTTTGGAGTGTAAAACTGAGGTGCTGCTAGTACCCTTTAATAAGTTCATCTAGGAATGCAGCAGTTGATACAGGATGGTTGACTTGAAGGGCTTTATTTTTGGAGTCCTCTGCATGCCATTATTTTAGATTAAGCTAGATCAGGGGCAGATCCAAGGGGGGGGGGGGGGGGGGGCAAGGGGCGAGCGACAGAGGTGGCTGCCCCCCCGCCCCTCCTCCTTCTCGGAGGGCAATTTGACATGGGTGGACCCCCCGGTGCACAGGAAGAATGGGAGAATAGTATCCTTACAAATCCCCCCCCCCCCCCCGAAACGGAGTTCCGGACCTGCCCCTGAGCTAGGTTATACTAGACCCTGGAGTATACTCTGAAAAAAGCATGCTCAATACATTCAGTTACATTTCCCATTTGTGTGTGCTGCTAATTTTACAAAGAAGCCACGAAGTTGCCAATCTATGCACAGAAATTCTTTCTGTTTTTGTCGGTAGTTCTGAACTGGCGAGAATTAACTGACCTGGCTTTGTAGTGAGAGCCACTGGATATCGGCAAACATGGCATCCTTGTGGAGCAGTTAGAATTAATATATGTTGCCACGTATAGGTCAGCTCCTGAAACATAAGTTAATCCCCCCAAATCCTGGCCAATGAATTTTGTTTTTTTCGTTGTTATTTTTATATATTTTAGTTTGAGATACCCATTTCTAAAAAGAGATAGAAAAAGATTGACTTCTATGCGGCAATATACGGTAACTCTTTGATTTGCACCTCGGTAAATATGTATAATCTGTGGCTTGGTTGCCTTTTTCTTATTTTATACACAATTTGCTTTGCACTTTTTTTCTTGCACTTGCATTTCAGGCTGGATTGGGGTGCACTGATTGTGGTGGATCAACGCTTCTCTGAGAACAGTCGTTATCAGAAAGGTGAGATTGTTTAATGTATGTAAGATGTGGGAGTCTCCTTGCCGCAAGACGGGAGGGGGCAGAGTGACAGAGAAATTTTTTATTGGCAACTGCGTTTCTTCGTGCGAATAAAAAGAAAGCTGACACATGCAAATTACAAAGGTGATTAAAAAGTTATCTATACTCTGTCTAGATATTATTTTAATCAAAACGTTTCTATACCCAGGCCTGTCGTGCATTATTGCATAGGCAGAGCCTTGCCTGATTCGTGAACGATTTGCCACATCATTCACCGTTGCTCATATATCCGATAAAATCAGTTCACGATTTTTGTTCTTTCACTAAACACCGCTCAGAATTAATCCTTGGCTACCACAACCTACAAAACACTGGTTAGATTTTTTCTCCACTCAATGGCAGCTGCAGAAAAAAGTAGAGAAGAATGAGCGGCATTCAACCACTAAAGTTACAGCCAGAACTAGTGCCCGTGTGATATGGCACGGCACCGATAATGTGCCCCCATTGTTCATCATATATCTATGCACTGGGGTCGGCCAAGCACAAGGCACATGCTGAGCTCCAGACATTGTTCATTGATTGTCACAAACTCAAATCAAGTGCTCACGCAGTGCTTGTGTCCAATCCATGAGCCACATTTGGATATCATTACCATGGGTAATCACCGTGGCTGTGTCCACACTGCAATCCCTATGACTACGTCATCGAGCCTTGCGAGTGAGAAACTGAAGGCAAAAGTCCGCTTTCAACTTTTGAACTTATATTGCGACAAAGAAGATTCTTGGTCAGTGATGTAGGCTGCAAGTATACTTGGGCCCCGCTAGTGCCGGTAGGCTTGTGTAAAGTAAGAAATATTCCTATCCAATATCATTGCATGACCACTTTAATGTGTACGCCCAACGTTGTCACCAGTTATGGACATGAACAGGCATCCGGCCCCTTCTTTATAGGTGTGTCCTTCCTTGAACTTCTGTATCTATTCAAACTCACTTCTTCAGGACAAACCACTTTCTCCAAACTGTGCACAAAGTATTCTATAAACATCGGCACCAGACATGCCCTCAGGTCACGAAGAAGGAATCGCTGCACGCTGCTCTTTCTTTCAAGTCAGAAGTGAGGCAGCCATTGTTTCTCGCACTGCAATCACAAGTGAGCTGGCGTAACACATTCAAACCTACACAGCAGTGACTAGGGAGACAGCGACCTTGTATGAAACATACTGATAAGACAGTGCGGTCAACAGAAGATTTTTAAAATAACTGGAGTGCGTATAATTTTTTAATCACCCTCGTATAAACTGCCTACTTACAAACTCGCAGCTTTTTAAGTTCTGGAACCTCTTCAGCTTACCTTTAAGAATGGGCAATAACAATAAAGAATGGACACAACACAAGAATAGTCCATTCAAATACTAAACCTACATGCTCATTCCCTTAGCTACACTAGCATTGTTAATAATAATAATTCTAAGCATGTTTTTCTAGGTCGGTGAAAATCCAGAAAAAAGAGACACCTGAAATTTAGCTCTTGTATATGTCATGTTTATGTTTTAATGCCTAGTACATATTTTAGTCGATTTTCCTCCATATATTGAAATCCATATTTACAACTAATGTGTGTGTATTTTTATGCTTTCAGCCTTATCCAAGTGGATCAGAGACAGATTTCGGTGCTTCAATCGATATGAAGAAGCCATGGGCTCCTTGAAGGCATTCATGGATTCAAAAATGAGCACTGAAGGTGCACAGTGTGTTAATGGTTCTGTCACGAGCTGGGCAGGACCTCCAACTCTGGAAGCAATGATGGTTGCTGGCACTAGTAACGGCTATGCTTCAACAGGACTAGTCAACTGTGACCACAGCTTGATCTTGACTGGAGATGTCACCATGTCCACCGGCTCTGCAAGTGTCTTCGAGCTGACAGATGATAGCAGCCAGGAAGCCTGCATGATAGTGGATGGTGGTGTGCTGTCATCAAGCACTGTGGAAATGAGCACCTTACAAACTGAGTCTACCGTCGGGTACATGGACCATGGGGTGTCATCGACCGTGGTTGATATGTCCCTAGATGCATCAACAGCAGACTGCACATATGACAAAGACAGCATAGTTGTTTCTGCCAGCCTCCGCGATTACAGAAGAAACTGTGGATTCATTGAATGTTGTGGAAATCAGTCCGTGCAAAATGCACTGTAATGCCGAAAGAAAGTGTGAAGAGGCATCAGGTTCAAGTGGGATGTCTATGGGAACACCAGCTGTGAATTGTGTGTTTGATGAAGACACCATAATTGTTTCGCCAACCTCCGTAAGAATGGGAGAAACCACGGATTTTCTGAATGTCATGGAAATGACCGCATGCGAAAATCGCTGCAGTGACGATGTAAATAAGTGTGGACAGGTAACAAGTTTGAGTGTGATGTCTGTGGAGGCACCTGCTGCGAGTGATGAAGACACTATAATTCTTTCGAGTCCGCTGCACTCGGCTGACAGTCCAGAAATATTTTAAGCCTTGACTTTGGGTACCTTAAACGCGTACGTAGTATTTGACTTCAGTTAGCGCAGGTTGGAATCATGTTTGCCTTTTTATTGAATGCCGTTTTCGACCAGAAATTTTGGGGCCTTTGTTTGTGTGTTATCTGTGGCTTATAATGTATTGAAACATGTTCATTACCATATATTTTGTAATAAATAAAGCCACGGTTATGTTTCGAACCGTCTATTATCATTTTCAAAATAAAGAAAATCTGGTTTCGGTTTTCTGGCGTACGTCCGATGTAACGGAAGCCGTCGCATCTCGTCAAGCAACCTTGGAAATATGTCGCCATTTTCAAAGTTTTTAGCGTGCGCTCGGTCGGTGTGTCCGCAGATTCCCGTTACTTTGTCGCGGTGCAAGCCTTGGCTGAGTCGGGCGCCTTAAAATTGTCCCAAGGTAGTTCGGTGTCGAATTACTGTTCTTTTTTGAGACAATGTGCGCGTTGACCGGGAGCAGCGGAAGGTCTCCACTCGGGTCTCTGCCAAAAAACTCCGCGTTATACACGAGTTGCTGATTCCGTTTCCAGCGCGCGATGGAATACCGTTGGTGGTGTTCGATCTACGTGTTCATCATTTCTTTCTTCCTTCTTTGTTACTTGTTTCTGTGCAAGCTGTGTCGCCTGAGGACACGTAAGCGCATCGACGCTGTTCGCAAAGCGTTGCTCGTGATAGCCCATCCGGACGACGAGTGTATGTTCTTCGGGCCCTGCGTGATCGGACTATTACAGCAGGAATGCGAGCTCTATCTACTGTGCTTATCTATAGGTAAGTGCCTCTTCGTAGAGTAGATCTTTTAATCTAGAATGCTACGAATCGCCTTGCGCCAGATTAGGAGAACTCTGCTCGCATAACGGATATCGGCGTCGCCATGGTGATAAAGGAGGGAGTTGTGATTTCAATCCAAGACATTTTGCCGACCACATACTTTTAAGAGGCTAGTTTGAAGTAAATTACAAACGAAAAGAAACATTTGTCTTTTATACTGTCGACATTGTTCAGCTTGGCGGTACAACTCGCCAGAAGCTGTTTTAAAAAGAATTAGACATTCATGACTTTGATTGCTTTCCAGGAGACTATTACAGACAGGGCAAAGAACGCAAAGAAGAATTGCACAGCAGTTGTCGCACCCTTGGCATCAGGAATGACAACATCATAATCGTGCAACACAGGTTATTGGTTTTGACATGTTTCTTGTTTGTAAAACTGTTTAATAGTAGGTGTAGTGTTGTAATGTCCCCCTTCTAACAGATGCTTTGCACATGCACGTGTCAGTTATAGCACCACATTTTGCCAGTGGGTTTAGAATGCACAGATTGGTGTTCTTTCCCAAAACACAACTTGTTCTGGGTTGCTTTGCCCAAAGCAGTGAAATATGTGAGTACTGTCCCCATGACAACCAGTCTAATTCAACTAACCTGGTACATGCATTTAACGAGAGTGCAAGCGAGGAACTGGAACTGAGATAGGCATAGCTTTCAAAACTGCAAAAGCCAAACTACTAAATAATTTGCTAAAGCTGGTGCTTCAGTGAAAACGTTGAGCACTTCTCAGAATACAGACCATCAAAATATATATTTTAAAGTTGGATGTATGTCACCCCCTTGAGGATGTATAGAAGCGAAAGTGCTCTTGTCACAGAACTGCTTTCTTGCACGATGCATCCATCCCAATGGAAAACAAGGTACAAAAAGGACAGGTCGGAGTCGGGAACACTAACATACACACACACACGCACAGGGGACAGGTGTTAACTGGCAACTAATGTTTATTGAACGATTCCAGCATCACAAAAACTGTTAACAACAACCAACTATCCCAGCAGTCCATTATTTTATAGTACTTTTACAATTACTGGTAATGGTTCAAGTAACCCGACTCTACCAATTGTTTATGTTTGCTCAAGACGGGACGCACTCACTTGATCGAATGACGTTTTACCGAACACCCATGTTTCCCCGAATGACACTTTAGCGAATAGTCCGATGCCGCGAAGCGGCGTTTTCGGGTGGGCCAAGTGGGTTCCCATTTTTGTAATGCGCCGCCGCAGACTGTCGTTGCAAAGCGGTGTAAGCGCAGCGCGGGGGAGGGGGTTAACGCGCGCCCCCATCATTCGCTAAACGTCGATTCGCTCAAATGTCGCTGTTCGCTAAAATGTCATTCGCCCATGTGATATGCACCCACTTGAGACTTTAGTTCTTTTGAGTGTGTGCTCTCTTTTCCATTGCTTCTATTTGTCTGGACCAGGCACATAGCCAGGATTTTGTTTCGGGGGGGAGGGGGGGTGGTGGCGCCCATGACAAAATACTGTATGAGGGGGAGGGGGAGAGGAGGTCCCGGCAAAATAGAAGATTTTGGGGCCCCCCCCCCTGGCTACGTGCCTGGTCTGGACCTGTGACATGGTCTAGAAAAACTTTTCACACGACTGTTGGGGAAAGAATAGCAGGCTGTGCTGTTGATGTCGCTAATGCATCTTGCTTGCACCAATGTAGTAACATGCCCGACGATCCTGACTGCTTGTGGAGCTCGAGTTTGGTTGGAAGAATTGTACACAAGTACATCAAATGCTTGTCTGTAGATGCGGTAAGCATCAGCTCTTCTGACCCTACTTTGTGTTGTTTTATTTTGGAGATCTATGATCCTGTCCAGCATATTATTCTGGAATGGCACACTTCAAAAGGAATGCTTAGTTATGCACACATTCTATATTTGTTTTTCGCAGGTCATTACTTTTGACCATTTGGGAGTCAGTGGTCATTCAAACCATGTTGCAGTTCACAAGGGAATTGTGTGAGTAGTTTCTGCTAAAAATATTTTCGTTCAGCAGTTTTTTTTTTTTTATGTTGCAAAGCTTCTAATGCTATCCAGGCATTGCATGTACACTGTGTTGCACTGTTAGTGCAAACACAACATTGGTGCTTCTTTGAATTTTACTTCTAAAGGGTATTTCTCAGGCACGAATTTTTACATCTTAAGTTAGTGTGAAAAAGCGAGCACTTTACAACACTAATAGTTTTGATGGCAGCCCTTAGATTTGAGAAGAAAAAGCTGGCTATCGCTTGTTCGTGGTAACAGTATTGTGCACTGTGCATAATCTTGAATAGCCAGAGGGTGCCAAACCTCCCTTTCAGATGACTTCATTAGTTATTTACACTGAATGACAATACGTACCAGAAGAAATGCTTAGTTTGGAGGTGAACTGTTGTGAGCTTAAAGGAAAAACACAGTAACTCTGTTCGTTTTCATCTCTGGCTCACTGTCATCTTTATGTCGTTCAATATAAACTTGAACTCAAGGCTGGCTTTCTAGCAACAGCGTCTTAGCCAAGATTCTCTGAAAGAAAGCCCAGCTGCCAAGACGGGCATGCAAGTACGTACTTGAGACTCAACTTCATGTGCCACTTTGCTCATGCAGTAGCTTTGGCGGTCCATTTTGTAGTCTTTGATAAGGCCTTATTTCTAGAAAGCTGGCTCAGTTGTGCAATCTGCTTGTGTCCTATATATCAATAGTCTTGTCCCCGACCGGGTGACCCTGGCAAAAATTTATTGGAGAATCGAGTCCCATTAAAATTGTAGTTTCTTCTGCAATCCCTTCGAAAGTTTTGCTATCACACTTTGAAGCTATGTTGGTTTCACGATGTTAAAAAAAAACCACATGGTTAAGAGTTGTCTTCAGTGAAAGGCAGATGTGGTGGAGTCTATTAAACCAACATAGGTGTGTAGACAGGCAAGCGACCAGACAGTGCTTTCACAGCTGGGTATGTGAGAAGTTCTAATTAAAGACACCTCTAAGTGGGATTTCTGCAATTCTGCCAAGTATGTGGGGCACGACTGTATATGTTGCAGTCAAGATTGCCTTCTTAATATTTTCCTTTTGTTCATTCAACAGAGACCTGCTTAGGAAAGGTCGTATTCCACCAGGTACGTTGTTCCATACTCAAGTGCTGTTGTTTTGATGCATTTGGTTTTTTGGCTAATCACATCCTTTTTTTGTGTATTTTTCTACCTAGAATGCAAAGTCTTTGCACTAGAGTCTGTCAACAAACTGAGGAAGTACTGCAGTCTACTGGATGTTCCACTAAGCTACATCCTATCGGATCATGCCTATGTCCTGCCATGGAGTATGGTGTCCCTTGTAAAGGTAACGTGACCATAATATTCTTAATAGACCCTTATCAAATGTGCACGTCCTCCGGTAGCAACTGCATCGATTATCTGAGGTCGCCATTTCTTGGGCATGTGTTGGACACTGGTGCGGCGGCGGCATTTGGCACGTGCTTGGGTCAAAGTGTATTTGACAAGAGTGCTACATCAGCATTGCTTCGCGCAAGAAGCAATGCCCAAACTACGGTGGGCACCAGTGTTGGTTGATGGTATTTTGAGAAGGACCTGTTTTCTTCTGCATAAGATGTATAGTTACCTTACAAAAAATTGTTGCATGCTTTATTGTATAGATTTTCTCTTTTTGCCAGGCAGCATTGCACCAGCACAAGAGCCAGATGCTGTGGTTTCGCCATCTGTACAGCTACTTTTCGCGCTACATGGTGATCAACACGCTGTTCGAGGTGAAAGTGGAGAAAAGGAAAGAAGACTAAAGGTCAAATTTCTCGAAGAGGTGTCCTCGACTTTTTATCCTTTTATCCACCAACTTTACTGCTCAAGACATTGTACCTCAGGCACAAATGTTGCTAGCCATGACGGCCGGCATTCACCTGGGACTTCTAGTGACCCATCATCTCAAGTTCCTACCAAAGGCTCAGTGAAGTTGTGATGTGCTAAAAATACAAACCAAATGTAAGCTTTTTTTTTTTTTTAACATTGAGAATAAAGGAATGTTTGGACTTACATGATGGGTTTATGCAGGTTATTCAACACTATGTTTCACCTTATGACCGACCCCAAAAATACCAAGAACCATCCGAGCAAATTCAAGGCAGTGCGAGTGTTACATGACCTTAAAGAGGGTGAGTGTATCACGTGCCATGTTCACAGAGCTGGATTGGTTGAAACGGCTCGTAGCAGCTGCGGTTGTACGTAAGTTGGAATGGAGTATGCGGAGCAGTGAGTTCGCGTGCTTCTTGCGCAGTGGTTTTAGTGAAGTTGGAACGCCGAGTAATGTTCTTTCATGCTCCTGTGTTTATTTATTCGAAATACTATTGCTGCTACACATCTTGCCATCTAATAATTCTTTTCGCAAAGCTCTAGATTTTTCCATGTTCTTATTATCCTGAAGTTTCACGGGTCCTTAAATTCACAAAATTTAGAAGTCCGCCAAAATTATTCTTGCAGACGAAAAGTTAAATGTGCATAAATACTCCTTCAGGATGCTCAAAGGGAAACTGAAGCTGCTCTGTATTGGAGGAAAAACACCTAAATCGTCTTCATTTAGCCTCCAGGATCACGAATATCGAGATTATTTTTCAATTTGGTGCACAAAAGCTGCAGAAAATCACGTCAAAGTACCGTTTAAGCTCCTCCTTCCTGGAGACTGATGTCATATCCAAAGCTTTCAGAATCTCTGCTCTCGCGCATCTTCATCGCCTATCAAAGCTATGCACGTGCACTGTTGCTATTTTCAAAAAGGTTAAAAAAAGATGTTACGACTGGTGTCGGTAGCGGGGGATTATACCTGGCAAGCTTGCAATTCCATTCGCTGCCCACACGAGCGACACGCGTTTGGCAGCCAAGAGATCTGGGTATGACGTAACGACTGGTCAGAAGTTTTTCGTGTTTTCTCGCGTTTAGTTACATCTTTGGCGAAAACGAAAGTGATATTCAGGTTCATGGGATAATAATACTCTAAAATTCACCTTTAACTCTTTTTTTTTTTTTTTTCAAGATCCTCTTTAGCGTTTTTCTGAAGCTGCAGAGCATTTCAGCATGGACTAATGAATATGCTGTGTTCCAAGATATGGGTGCATTGGAACACCTGATAGGCTAGGATTAGGGTTCCTTGTTTTCCTGGATTTATTTTTCTTCAAATTTTTGAGGGTTGATTTTTTTTCCCACAGATTCTTGATTTTTCGGTGTTAAGGGGATACACCCCCTGGGAGGGTCAACTTTTGAACCCTTGGCTTAAAATTAATGAAATTTACAGGGTAGGCTGGTGGTCATGCTAGAGGGTGCATGACAAACTTTCAGGTCTGTCGGTTAAGTGGGAAGGAAATTAGGGCAGCTTCTATCAGCAACACCCCTACATTGTTTAGTTAATCTATCGTCGGAAAACTATCACAATATTCAAGATTTTTATTCGCTAGATATGTAGCAGAATGCCTAGGAGGTGCGCCTATGGAAAGTTTTTTGTAAAAAGTCATTGATTTCTATCAATTTTCTCTTCTGCAAAATTGGTCAACTTTTTGGTCTTCTGTGTCTCCGACAAAATGTCAACATTTTTTATAAAAGACATTCGTAAAGTGACAAACAAACTCCATAGGCGCATTCCTTATTAAATTTTAGTCAGGAAAAGTGAAGAACGAGCCTTCCCTGTATTGCCATTATCAAACGATAGATTGACTAAAATGGAATTTATACCAAAAAGTGGAACGGAGAAAAATGTGTTCAAAGTGCTCCAAACCCTACCTTTTCTTTAGCTTCGGTGGACAGAAAATAATTTATAAAAAATTAACTATGCAGTGTAAACTAGTAAATATTTCTGGGAATACTCTCTGGATGTAGATGGATGTAAATATGTAATTTTTCAAAATCAATGTTTTTTGTAGAATTATTTCTTCTCTCTGGGTAGTGTGCCCCCTCTAATGGATCCTTTTCAAAAGTCTGTCAAGCAACATCCAGCCATTTCTTGGGTCATACTTTGGGTTTTTTTACCTTCCTAGGCTAGGTGGCGCAAGCTACTGCCCGATATAAAATGTACAGCCGTTGGCATCCATCTAACCTGGGCATGAGGCGTGCGGTTGGATCTGAGCTTCCTTTGCTGAACGCTATGCGTGGCACTCGTTTTCGATACAAGCCAAGCAGAGTTCACGCCTCGAACACCGATGGAACCTTCCTTGTCGTCCAATACATGCTCGGAGCACGTGCCCGAACAATGGCGGACAATGGCGGATCTTCGGTGTCGAATGAAAAAATCTGGGTTTATCAGGGGCTATGTTGAAGAAAATCGGACACGAGCATGGGGTTTCCCAACCTCCGGGGAATGGCTATGCGTCACCTGAATACTGGGAAAACATCCCCACACCGACAAGAAAAAATAAATGAGACAAGATGTGCGGTTCCAAAGCAGCAAGAAGCATTGCAAGCTCAGCCCACCAGCTTGCAATGCCACTGCCCGAGTTCGGTAACAAAAAAAAAGGAACTAGACAAAGATTTTATTTCCCACGAAGCTTGGCTTTTTTTCTATTAAAGGACATCTCTGATTTGGGGTTTATCAGTTCTTCTCAGTTTGGAGAAAACTGCTGGCGGGAGAGTGGAGTTAGTTTGTTGGGCTTTTATGGTATTTACTGAAAAACACGAAATGCTAGCCATGATAACCCCTTTGACTAGCATCCCATTCAACTCTAGGAAAAAGATTCTGGCACTTGTAAACACTAAATGTGCCAAATAAAATGAAAAAAAAAATGAATGGAAACACGTAATGTAAGGCAGTCCATTCCTGGGTACTATGCGAAGAACTCTAGATTTTCTTACTAGGATACTTACTAAAAGAATGTGTTACTGGCAACTCATACAGCTGTCTGAGAGAGGATGCATGTTAGGATAGCACACTCCAATGCACGAAAGGGACAACTGTTTCGACAAGAGAATGGAAAAATAAAATGTCAGCTTTGAGCAGAATGGTGAAGGACACTTCCATTGAGGCGTCAGCCATGCGTCATACTGTGGCTTGTAAGTTGGATTTTTTTAGTTATTCGTAGAGACTGACAAAAGATAAGCTCGCAACATACGATTTGTCTGCTGCAATGAATTGCCAAATTTTGTCAAGTAAAACGTCAGCAATACTTTACTGGAGGTGCTTTGGCTACAATGAAATGGTGACAGCAAGGCAATTGTCCCATTTTTTCAAGGTCACATATACAACATGGCAGACTCCTTGACCTTCAACTCGATGGAGTGGGCTCGTACTGAAATTTAAATTTCTACAGATTGTTTAATCGAAGCAAAATAGTAGAAAACAAGCTCAATGGATTATTTAAATTTCACTTTAAGCCCTTGCCTACTCATTTTTTTCTTCAAGAAACATACAGTGCAACTTTATTCTGCAAAACAGGCAATTGGTGTCAAAATAAAACAAAACATTTCCTTGACTTCCCATGGGTGTGGTACCTTGCCTCTAAACCGGGACTTCTGATCCTCTGGTCCTCTTCCATAGTTCTTCACAGTGTGTGATAGCACTGAAAACATTCAGGAAGGTGGAGAGCCATCTTGCACTGTCCACATTCCCCATTGTTTCACCATGTTTCTTGGTGGCGTTGCATTGCCTGCATGCCTGTGTTGGGTCTCTTCTCAGTGGGTGTGATGTAAGATATGCCTGAGCATTCATCACTTTCAAAAGAAGTTTTGCAACTTTTTCATCGGTTAAGAGGGACCTCTTGCGCCAAAGCCACGTTTGGGCACTAACGCTTACAAACGCATGTTTCTTTTTTTTTTTTTTTTTCGGAATGGAGTGTTTTTCTTTTGTCAAACAGCAAGACATGGAGCAACAGGAGTGGTTCTACTGTGTTCCGGAGAGAGCGCTAACCAAGTGCTGAAACCTAAACATGAGTCACACCCATGGTCGGGCTTAATTGTCTGTGAGGGGGTGGCACAAGTGACACTTGTTATTTGTAGGCAAAGGGTTAAAAGCGATCTGTCCCACTAAGTGAAGATTTGTCTAGGGTTAAAAGATGAAAGACTTTTACGATGCTCTGTAATGTCGAA
This sequence comes from Ixodes ricinus, assembly GCA_037355805.1. Lineage (NCBI taxonomy): Eukaryota > Metazoa > Arthropoda > Arachnida > Ixodida > Ixodidae > Ixodes > Ixodes ricinus. The sequence continues at coordinate 154,697 of JAZHYW010027724.1, forward strand.
TTACAGCGCAGCTCCTGAGGAAGAGGAAAGGAGAGATCGGCAGACGCTCAGACGTGACGTCACGTAAGGCAGGCCCAGTCCCGCCAAATTTGGCGGGGAGATTTAGCAGAAAACGAAGCATTACCCATGGCGACGTCACGCCTGATGGCTACAGGGGACATCACGTCCGGAGTCGGATGTGACGTCACGTGTGATGTCGCTAGACGTAAGACGTCGACGTACACTTGGTGGAACATTCACGTCGGACGTGACGTCACGTGATGTTACGAGGAGTAAAACTTTGTCCGCTACATTTAATGGAAAATTTAGCGGAAAATTTTTCCGCTAAATTTTTAGCAGGAAACACATTTCCGCTTAAATTTCCCTGCTAAATACAGCAGGAAAAAAAATTCCCTGCTAAATTTAGCAGAAAAAAATTCCCGACAAATTTAGCGGAAAAAATTCTTGCCCTCGTGACGTCACACGTGATGTCATTATGAGAAATCGTCCCATACTGCAATGCGGCAGTTAGCGCCGACGGCGACGCCGCCAAGCCGAAAACGGGCATCGAAGGGCTGCGTCTCTCAAACAAAATGCTAGAACCGGTCTCCAAAAACAAACAATGTAGTAACACACACAGAGCAGCGAAGTGAAGGGCATGTATTGGTGGGCAACTTCGGTTGCTTACAGAACGACGAGACTATAAAGTAAAGCTAGTGATACAGGCTCATGCAAGTTGCAAACCTCGTCAATGATGGCAACAGTGGTGTAACCAGGATGGAAGCTTATGGGGCTTCAGCCCCCTTGCCCTGAAATCCAATCGACCCTATAATATACTCACGCATTTTGACCTCCCCTACCCTCCTCAACCCAAGTCCTGGACACTCCAGGCACCTTAGCCCATCCCCTCCCCTTCGAAAAACATTCCTGAATTTGCCACTGGCTGGCAGTGCCGATTTCAAGCACTCTAGCACGTCGACCAAAGCTGGAGCCTTCTGGCTTCTGAATGGCCTTGACGGGAGAGATTATAGAAAGATAAAGTATAAAAATATAAGCAACACAATTCAATGTTTGATTGGATGAAATGTGGGGTCTATTAGGTTTGTATTCTGTTGTTCGCTGTATAGTACATTAGAAAACATACTGGCCATAATAGCAGCTGACCTGAAGCCAGTATGTACCCTGGACAGTTCACGCACCAATGCTGTGAGAGGTACTATTGCGGACAATGTGACCTGAAACAGTCCTTCATGCTTCTTTGCCATAACTGCCAGATTTTGAGAGCTGGGGTTCCAATCGAGGATTGGAATGCAAAGTTTACGCTCCCATGCTTTGGGACTTTTTACGAAGTGAGAGATAATAGAGCTTTATGGAGACAGCAGACGCAGAAAAAGGCTGTGGGTCAGATGTTTCCGCTCGTCATTGCCTGCTGTGGGGGCGCATGAGCATGGATTATCGATCTGGGTACCTCATGTGTGCAGTGTCCAGATGCTGTAAGCAGGGTTTCCCCAGAATTGAAATCAGGGGGGTGTCTAAATTTTTTTTTGGGGGGGGGGGGGGGGTTGTGCGGGGGCATTGCGAATATAGGAGCCGTTGTGAATTAAGGGGGTGCCTTCGGGAAAACGGAGGGGTCTAGGGAAACTCGCTGTAAGGCATCTCAACTTGCAACAAAGACCAACTGAAGTTAAATTTATAGTCAAACCTCGATATATCGAACACGGATATATAGAATTATTGCCTATATCGAACGCTTTCTATATCACGCGGAAAATCGCATGCATTTTTTATTTTTTATTTCGAACGGGGTCGGGCATAAAATGGATATATCGAACTCCGCCACCCCAAACAGCCCGCGCTCTTTTGACAGGCGGCGAGCTTTCCCGCAACACCCTCGGTGTTGCGGGAAAGCAAACCTCGGCAACGTCTTCGCAACAGCCCGCGCTCTTTTGACAGGCGGCGAGCTTTCCCGCAACACCCCCGGTGTTGCGGGAAAGCAAACCTCGGCAACGTCTTCGCAACAGCCCGCGCTCTTTTGACAGGCGGCGAGCTTTCCGCAACACCCTCGGTGTTGCCGAGGGTGTTGCGGGAAGCGAAGACGTTGCCGAGGTTTGCTTTCCCGCAACACCGAGGGTGTTGCGGGAAAGCTCGCCGCCTGTCAAAAGAGCGCGGGCTGTTTGGGGTGACGGAGTTCGATATTTTAATTCAGCCTTCGAGTGCGAGATTTCCCAGCTCCCGCAAGCTGAGCGGCACGGCAGCGCGCCGTAGCAGACGACACGCGGCTGCTCCCGCCTCTGCGGTCGGTCGGCGCGCATGTGCCGCCTGTCGGCGCTTCGCGGAGCGCGACGGCCACGCGCTTTTAACAAGTTTTTGACGCGTTTTTGATGTGATTTAATATATCGAATTCTGGCTATATCGAACTATTTCGCCATCACCGCGCAGTTCGATATATCGAGGTTCGACTGTAGCTACGACACGCATGTGAGCTGTCCTGAAGACTCGACTTCGCAGCCCAGATTTTATTGTCTATGCTTCTATTGTCTAAAAATGTAGAGCATGATGTGGTCAAGTTACTGGGCCGTGATTTTCAATACCTTGCCAATGCTCATACCATCAGCTTTGAGATGACCTAGCTGTCTAGAATGAATGAATGATGAGAGAGAATAGAATGCACCGAAATGTCAGTTTATAACCAGGACCAGAATATGCTAATCTACCATCACTGCACACTTTGTTACTCATGTTTGCACATACGGATGGTGGTCATGTGAAAAGCACATGTGAAATTGTCGAAGCATACAAGAGATCTCTCCAGCGAGGTGACCATTTCTCTTCATCTCGCCCGCAGATGCCTATATGTAGTTCCAAGTACTATATTGACCCAAACCATTGGACTTTTATAAGCTCTTGCTAGTCGTTTCGACAACCTCAGGTTGTCTCCGCGTGATTAGTACACCATTTTCAGAAATCGCCAGTTCAGGAGGTTCTGGTATGAAAATGCGTGAGCACATGCTCAAGCGAGCCAGTCTGGATAATACCGTTCACCATGGATGCACAAACCAACCACGGAAGCTGTATAAAACCCTCAGTTTCTACAACCTGACAGCGAGTTTTGGGTCGGTTTATTCCTTGAGCAGTTCCTCGTTGTACTTGTGGAACTGCTCGACCAGGTGGTCGGGCACCTCAACTTCCTTGAGGTTCTCCATGCCCCGGTTCCGGTTCGTCGCTGATCAGGATGTCCACCGGGTTCTCGCAGGCAACCACCGCCGATCGGCAGAGGCTCCGTCTCAGTGCAGCTCCCGAAGCACGTATTGTACGCCCCGCTGTCCTTGATCACCTTTCGGCACTCCTTGGCTGCAACAACAGCCGTGGCAGTTTCCAGAAGACACGAGAGTTATGCGCCATCTAGTATATCCTGTATATAAGCGGCGAGAAGTTTCCGGTCTGTCGCTGTCTAGTGGAAACCCAACACAACCCAAAGTGAGGACTGTCCCAACGCCGATGCTGCTTCTCGGAGCTGAGTGGGGCTTGTTCAGCCTCGCTCTCTTGCTAGTAACGTTTTCAGCCGTTTTGTTTTCCTACAACATGTTTTAGCATCCGTCCACAGACGACTACAAATTTGGGGTGTGGCAGGTCTTCACCCCAGGCTTCAATGCCGCTAACTGGAGTGTACCGCTTTTCTTTGTCCTGGGCAAAGCATGGCGGGAGACGCTAATTCTTAGCTCTCTAATGTTTTAAATTTGCATTTTATTTTTCCGGACTTGGAGTGACAGTTTTAGAAAAATTCCTTCTCCCCACTTCCTAGGAGAATAATTAAGGGCACGATTTTCTAGTCCTGGTTTCCTCCCTTGAGATAAACTTGCTAGTTCTCTATCCCGAATGTTGAATCTTTAAAAAATCGGGGGCAGTCACTGGTACCCCATTTGCTTTTATACACATGCTGGACTTCACCAAGCTTAATAAAATCATCAGCAGCACCACGTTTGTCATTCTAGTAAGAAACAGTGAAGAAGTGAATGCTCCCAGCATATAAAGGAGGTGTGGATGACTGATTCTTTACAGAGTTCATGCAAAAAGAAATGTTGCATTCTCGAAGAGGCATGCAATTTAAGAGCCTAACTCAAATGAAACAAATCGAAGGTCAAAGTGCAAACTCTCACAGCGTTTTTTGAGTGACGTCTCTGGGGGACGACCTGGTTTCTTATTGGATTCTCTCTTCAGGAGACCCCAGGAGCTCCCTCCGCAATTGTCCAATTTTGAAGTTAGCATTGCCGAAGGTCTTGGCAAGCACTATCGACACAAAAGACTGTTCAAATGCATGGGGCTGATGGAGAGTATATGGTGCGGAGGGGGACAGGCATGTTGACTTCCGCATGGGCCCCAGAGACGTGTCACTGTAGTTCTCGTAACAGCCACACGTGGCTGCAGATAGGTAAATAATTATTTTTTTCTTTGAGATTATGCAGCGGAATAGCAGTTTCTTGGGGCAAAGTGATATGTTTTTTGTCCCTTGTGTCTAGATAAGCAATATAAAGAATACAAACTGCAAATTGTTTCAACAATAAAATCATTGCGCTACCTCTTTAACGAAATGTCGGCCGTCACTCAGAGACTTTTTGGAAGGCTCCTTTTTAAATAGAGTAGAGCACCGCTGATATGTTTTTCTCAGGGGATTGCTGCAAAACCGTGTATTATTCAGAAAAATGTAACAATTGATAACACATTTTTGGAGGTGTGGGGGGCACTCCTACTATTTCATGAAAACTTCCATGACTGTGCGAGAACTGCCACACATTTCTTCACAGCATTTTTGTATTTTTTTTATTTGGGTTGACTTTTATTTGTGGTTATAAAATGCCAATTTATAAGGGCAAATGTAATTTCTGAGCCCATAGAGGTTAAACCCCATGTCAGCCGCCGCTCTTGAAATGCAGTGCAGAGTTTCTGTACTTTACTTTGAAAACACCCTCTGCTTGGTGTAGCTCACTGTAAGGCTTTCTGCTTCGACTATTCCTTTTTAAACGCAGCATGGCATGACGTGCCATACCCCCTTAAACATGCCATGCACATTCAAAGCACAAACAAGCAATCGCCGGTTTTGCTCATGTAATTTCTCACAACCGAAATGCTGTAACCAGTACACGTGCGGCGAATATATGCTCTGCTCCTATGCACCAGCTTGCCCAATAAAATTTGTCAATCCAAACGTTTTGTAAGAGAAAACAAACGCAAAAAAAAGTGTCAGTGTCACGTTGGCGCTAACTGCGTCGCACCAAGCAAGTTACCCAACATTAATTACAAGCACATATGGGGTTCCACGTTTTCGGGGTGTATTTTTCTTGGAATTTCGGGGTATTTCTTCGGGGGTTCGTTTTCCCCACGGGGTCTGTGTTTTGAATTGTCAGAGAGAAAACCTGCGTTTATCGAGGCTTAGGTTGAAGAAAACTGGAGACAGGCATAGGATTCCCCTCCAGAGAAACATGCAAGTGACCTGAACACTTGGAACACGTCCTCTGGTACCCACAAGAAAAACAAACCAGGTAAGGGATGTGGTTCTCCAAAGGGAAGAAAGTAGCCTTGCTGTGCACAGTTTACTGGGGGTTGTTATTCCAGGCAGAACACAGGGTAAAGCTGTAAATGAAGACTTCTTTTGTCACGAAGCTTGGAGCTGGCCTTTATTTCAAGGCAGCCCCAATTTGTTTTTACCCAATTTTTTATGAAACCAGCTCGGAGGTTACTTTTCGAGGTTTTGTCAATCATATACCAAAAACAGGGAACCCCAACTGCAAGACCCCTTCTAGCATTTCTGGCTGCGCGTTTTCTGGCTGGCAGAGGCCTTTATGTACAAGGTGTCCTCCGCCTCCTCCCTCCACTCCCCCTAACCCCCCAAAAAAATTCTTATGGGTGTTTTTTTACCGCCAAAAATTACACTATGCATCAGCCGAACGCTCGTTCTCTTGCCATATGTGGCGCTAGTGGTCCGAACCACGTGCCGACTTTTTCCAGAACTAACCGTTACCTCATTCAAACGTTGTAGGTTATTTTCTGAAAATTTTGACGGGAGAAAAAAACCCTGTAAATTTATTGGGGGGGGGGGGGGGATATCCCCCATATTGAGTGCTGGGGCACCCTTCTCTCTCGTAAACTGTTCGGGCACTAGCCTCGCTGGTCCGTCACCTGTGTGAGGGCCTCGATGAGCATCTTGCGTATCTCTGGGCTCCTCTCCCGCTGCTTGTCGGCCCCAGGTACTGCAGGTCCAGGGGCAGCTTCTCCATCTCGTCTTCGTCCAGCTCTTCGGGGCCCATGAGCGGGTAGAGCAGGCGGGGCAGGATGTCCACCTCGGGGCCCAGAAGCCACATCATTGTGCTCTGTGCCAAGAGGTCGTCACGGGAAAGGAGAAACGAACGTCGGGGCCAGTTCGTTTGGTCACGACGCAATGCCATGTCGGCGTATTGTACGTAAAGACCCCAGGTTAGCCGTCGTGCCGCTCTGGCTATACTGCTGCCAGCAGCGCCGAACAAGTGTCGTCGCAGGCAGTAATTTCAAATGAGATCGAATGAAGGGTGGCTGGTTGACATTTTTGAATTAACCCAACATGATTGAATGTCACTGCATAATGCATGTGGGTACTCTCAAACTGTGCAAGAAAAAAAAGTATGAGATTTAAAAGGTTTTGTGGGAAAATAGATATGTTGGGCCAATATTTGACTAGAACGAAGCTGAAAAACTGTATTTGAAGCAAACGTTTAGTTCTTGACTGCTGGAGAACAGAAGACAGATTCTGATATTCGGGTGATCGTCGCAGGTCGCCCATTTGGGTTTTTCGTCAGGCTCGGGTACCTTTCGTAACAAGGAAACTTTGTAGCACATTGTTTTTCTCACAAGATTAGGAGATTGAAATGCAGGTAAAGATGTTTTTATTTTTAAAGATGTGAAAACAAAAATCCAGAACCTATAGTTTCTCCACTGGTAATTTACCAGTTTGGATGGTGACAACTTTTGTTACAATCAATGTTATGATATAATTTTATACCAAACAAAAGCTTATATATGTACCTACTCGACAAGTACAGTCTCGGACAAAGTAAGCTAATAAAACGACTGAGCCATGACAAAAAGTTACCATTGGCACTGTCCTGGTATGCTAGAAGTTGAACTAGCAATGAGATATAAAGTGCATACATGGGGTCCACGACCAGTTTACTGTCAATTGTAATATTTAATTCTCACAATATTTCAAAAGGATGAGCTCTGATGGAAAGGGAAACCTATACCTACCAGTTTCAAAACAGCAGTTTCTTAACGTTCCTACTGCACCATGCTTTCGTGTTGTAGATGTTTCCAGAGTGAGAAATGGAAACATTTTTTGTATCCTAGATGCTGTTTTATCCATGAACCATCTGTAACAAAATAGAGATGCGAAACTCCTCACACTCTTTGTATGCCAGAGGAAAGAGAAAAAAATTAATATGGGCTACGCATAGTGCTGTTTTGTAATCTCTGTTTATGCTGAATTACTGTGCACAGGACATGCAAAAGATAAATGCAAACGAATTGTAAAGGGTATATTGTTTTGGGAGACTTGATCATCATAAACTTAACCAATAAATGACCACAGAAAAAGTAGCTCACAGTTTATGACGAGTGGAACTTCAGAAAATTCAGAAAATCAAGATCCTACGAACCTAAAGTTGCTTAGGGCCCCCAAAATATCTTCTACACAAATTATACCATCACAGAAGTTAGTGAAACTTTTGAGGTCCTTTTTTTTTCATTCATCACAATGTGTATAAAGATAAGATACGGGGCTAACAAGAATGCACCACCATCCCTAACCTTGCTCGTTGGCACCAACCAGTAGAAATAATTTAAATGTAGGTGTAAGAGAACGTGCTTACAAAATGGTGTCAGTGTGCGAGATGAAAGTGTGCTTGTGCATTACATTGATTCCTGTCCAATACACTCTGTCATGTGCATTCTAAAAATTTTTTCACCAGTGCTCCAAAACAGAAAATTAGTCTTTTTTTTTTTTTTTTTGCATAATCTATTCAGGTTAAAACCGAGAACTGAGCATTTGCACAAACATTCAAGGTGGTGCATACCGTGCAGTATGCAGGAGCCGTGACATCGGCACATCTCTAAAGACATCTGCACAGCTGGCGGACACTTAAAGCCACTCTTCAAAAGTCACAAACCTTCTCACAGAAATGAGCTGACTGAGGTTCAAGAACACAAAACCGAGGTGGTCCCGACATACAGACTCGCCGTCGGTCGAGACGAAGGCTTCTAGGAGTTCTTCCGTCTTGCCCAGAGAGCGTCAGTGTGGTCCAGACTTTCTCGGAGCCTGGCTTTGTCAGCGTAATGTTCGACAGGATGGCTGCACACTTGAGGACGTTGTCGTCGCCATTCTGAAGTATGGACTCTGACGACGTGTTCCAGGAGACCTTGGCAGTCTTCTTCCAAGCAGTAGGCTGCTATGGAGGGATGCGACGTGGCATTTACGAGACAATCATACGTTTTTGAAACCACTTCGAGGGCACGAGTCGTGTACGAGGGAAGCCGTAGCTTTAAGCAGTTGCCTGTGCTGATCTAGAAACGACAGTCCATCATCTGTGCCTGTGAGTCCTGAAAAAGAAAAATGCAGAAAGATGGACATGCACTTTCTGCAACAGAGCCAGAAAAACTCTGGTCCCGTGGGGCTGCATGTGCCCTTCATTCTCCTTTTTTAAGCTTTCAATTGACTGGGGTGTGTTATAGTATAATTAGCGTGTGTCATATATATAGCACCAAGTGAAATGGCTTACGTTTTCGACTAATTAAAGTGTGCTGGTAATGTAGAGGAATGAACGAAAGCAACGAAAAGGATGAAACATCTTTCCAACTGGCCAGCTGGAAAGGTCTTTCATGCTGTCCTCGTCCTTTTTTGTTTTTTTAGTTTTGTTCTTAATTTCTGCTCGCAGACATGCACTCTGGAGATTTAGTTCAGCCCTTTAAATTCACCTCTCCTCCAAGCTGAGTGTCCAGTCTTTCCACCACTTCTCCTCTCTCTCTAATTAGAAATTGAAAAGGAACTCAGTATAAAGCACTTCTAAGTACGCCTCTCCCAATATCCAATTTCTCCCAGACAAGTACTTTCTGAGCCTCCAATAACATGTACAGGGAAGGAAAAAAAAATGATAACGAACACTTTTAGTAGAAGGTTAATCAAGCTTTGATTCTAGCGCGGATCGTATATAAACGTCTGTGAGCACCACCCTCGACGATTTATTAAAAAAAAATTTACTTGGCTCAGGAGAGTCGGGACAAAAGCCGATACATAGGCCGAAAGCCCTCCCAGGAGGCATGCAATCATCTAAACACCGGCGACCACCCCTATCCTCATGATCGTTCAAATTACTGGTCCGGCGAGCGCACATGTTGGCAAATGCTGATCGTCGACCACGACATACCCAGGATGTATAACAGGGCAGGCAACTTGGTCGTGACGGCTGCTTCCGTAGAAAGAAATTGGAGCAGTTCCGTTTCTGCACTCTATTTCAGATAGGTAACCCCCGACAATCGGTACAAATCGTACAAATGGAAATCCCACGATTCACGAAAATAATACGCACGCCGCGCAAACGCACACACAAACGAACGCACGTGCGTCGTGACTCAGATGGATCAGATGAACCAATAAAGAAACAGCTGAGGCATTTTAGTTCGGTTGTAGGCTGCGCCATCTGCCTGTACCACTTCTGAGTGCACCGTGAGCATCGAAAACTTTGCCTCGCTCCAACGAATTATGCGGTTAAATTTACAATTTACTTGTAAACTATGAAACATTTTGTATTACTGTCGGGGGCCCCTGAGAGGAGAAAGGTCACTGACCTACTTTTGTTTTCGTAGTCACGTGACGATTTGTCGCGACCCCTGCCGTCTGCATTTAGAAACTCCTCGCACGCAGATGTTGCCTTGTTTTTGAAATCTGCGTCTACCGCGAGGGGGAAAAACGCACCGCTAAATGTGGAAAGTTATTCGTCTCTTCCACACGTTGAGTCGGTCGAGTCTTTTGCGGTGTGCCAGTGTGCCGTGTGACAGTGTGCCTAGAGCCTAGAAAGTTTACTCACGTAAGTCTGATTCGTCCGCTCTCTGTTCTTACCGTTAGACGCATTCCACTTACTGTAGTCCACTCGTACTCCCAGGAAAGAGACAAAAGCAAAGTTGCGTGTCTCGCTCGCTTGTACGGTGTTCTCGTGTTTACGCAAGGCCCCGTCAGCTGTTTTCGATAAGTCGATAAGGTCCGATTGCTTCATGTTGGCGAGCGTTTATGTTCAGCATAGCGGCTGCCCTTGATCAAGCCGGTCTTCGTTGACTCTCAAAGATGCATCCCTTCGGCGTTGTCCGTTTATGTTGTGTTTGTTTCGTTTTAGAATGTGTCTGCTGTTCATCTACACGAACCCCGACGCCGAGGGCGACGGCTACAGTCTCGTGCTGGTGAACGTGAGGACGAGCTCTTCCACCGTCCCACCAAACCGGCGTTGATTTCTGGGAGAATGCGCCTCACATCATCGGAGGTAAGGACCGTAGCTCTCTCTATCAACGTGTTTTTCTGACCTGCACTGGTTGCGGGTGTCTTGTAGCTGCATTATAGCTCGGCAGACAGAACGCCACTAGCGGACGTAGGCGTCTTTTTATCGTAATCTTCCTAATCTTATCCAAACGACTCACACTTTTGCCGGACCCTAAAGATTTCACGAGAAATCGGAGTGCTCTGCTGTCATGAACTGCACTACCGGTGCCACTGCAAGCGAATAAATTAATCTGTGTATCTCATTTGGATAGCCCATTCTTACAAAAGTTGTGACAAACCTTCAATTATTTCAGCTTTTTAAATATTTCAAAAAGGAGGGTTATTGTTCGCCTGTACTCCGTTCCAACGTAGCTTGGCGAGAGGGCGAAAGCTGTCGCAGCTGTGAGCCCATCAGAGCGGCGGTGTGCGGTACGTGACAGCAATCCATGGGAAGAGTGCACATAGAGTTAATATAATAATTCAGGGGACAGATCCCATGTATTTGGCCGTTTGGAAGAGACGGGACATGGACGTGGGACATTGGTGTTCCCAGTGAGCCTATGTTGCTAGCAGCACTTTAGGATACACAAAGACTGCAATAACGACCACATTGTAGTTCTTCACCTAGTAATTACCGTAGTTGTTTCCTAGCTTTATTATCCACCAGTACACTGACGTCGCGCAATACACAGAATGAAATAAAGTTGACACGCATCCAAACAATTCCGCTCGTTGCAGCTAAACGAATGTGCGCCTAATGCATTCACCTACCCTTTCTCATCTGCTTTTTTTTTTTTTAATATTATCTGTGATTTGTTTTCTTACTCTTTCTCTCGAGCCACCGATGTCAACACTTATAATTTGCCGTGCTCTGCTCTTGTCTTTACCATTCCTGGGGAGTGCTCCTACAGTACATTGTTGCGTGCCTTACTCCATCACTCTTCTTGCAAGGGCCCTAGTTTGTAGCAGTTTTCAAGTAATGCCATAGTGGTGTACAACACATATCATTCAATATCTTGCGGTGACAATTTTTGGAGCAGCAGTACTCCCAGGAGAGTTTCAATGAAAACTAAAATTATCTCGATTGCATAACTTGAGCATATTCTTTGGCTCATTTTCTCAATGATTGCAGGTAATGCATTCCCGTAGTGTTGAATAGAAATAAAGACGGATCACACATTAGAAGATTTACCAACCAAGTTGGGAAATTGTTTTCTTATAAAGCCAACAAGAGGCATCAGTTAATTTTCAAATATCAACCCGGGTAAGTGATGTGTCTACAAAAAGTCTCAAATGTACATGATCATACTTGTTTTAGCATTCGCTTTGAAGTTGATTGAAATAGCAAAGTGTGCAACAAATCGTGGACATGTGTTTTAACGAAAGGATAGGCAGCAATATAAAAAAGAGACCAGCAAATTAAAAGATGTTGACCCACCCTGCCGTTGCCTTCATCTTGTTTGAAATTGCTCGCCACAAACATTCTTTTATTGCTTCTAGATTGCGCTCGGAACCTTTGTGAGTGTTAGCTAGTTCCCCAGTAGAATAGAGAATTGTACTACACTTATCTTAGCTGTGTATTGCAGATAAAATACATCGTTCTTTAGTGTTTATTTTTTTTACACGATTTGCCCTCGATGGATCAAAATTCACCTCTTAAAAATAAAACTTTTATTTATTAGTTTACACCTCGGCTGCAAAACTAAGGGCGTCGTTAGTGCAGTCTCATTCGGCCTGAAGCGTGAAAGAGCGCCATGAGCATACAACACTTTGGGGACATTTCATTTTCGCTTCCTGGTTCCGGTGAGCAATTCGCAAGCTTGTTACATCTGTTCTTCAAAATTGCTGGCATTCTTTTGCTTTTGGAATGTTCTTGTTTTATGGTTTCGGATCAATTTTATTTCTCATCGGCGCAGGGTCAGAGCCCAGAACCAGCTTTGACGTTTGATTTTCTGGTCATGGTGGTAGGGCACGTGGGTCGCGTACAGCACCGGATATGACTCACTTGGATGCGTGTAATTTTGTTGCCTTCCGGTGCAGAGATTGGAATAGTTATTTTAATTTGTTTATTTTATTTGGATTACTCACTCTGTCAGACTCAATAACTGTAGCAGACACAATGAAAAAATTTAAGCATACTGAGGGTACGTCGCTCATAAGGCCAGACCAAAAATCAGCTAGTTTGGTACATAATTTTTCAGAGATCAACTTGATATTGTTAAAAAGAAATATGAAGCAAAATATACTGCTAAATGACGCAAAAATCTCGCAATTACAAAAATAGAGAAAGGCATTGTCTGCTGATATTCATAGCGTCAGTCAGATGTACCTCATCGACCTGCTTGGTGGCACTGGGAAAAAAATTAATTTAGTATATTCATATTTTTTATTTTTAATGGCTGTGCGATGCTTTCCAATTTTCATTTCTTGTGCAAATCTAGCTGCCTTAGTTTGTTTGTTGATTGATATACAGTGTTTTTTAAGTAAATAATCAAAAGAGGAAAGACACTGGAAATAAAGAAATTATTTCTCTAGAATAGTGTTATTGACCACGATAGATGCAAAGGCACAAGTATACAGAGAGAATTAGTGGCTTAATTAACTGCAATATGCTGATGAACTTTCTAACTATTTTTTTTTACTGGCATATCTCATTGCAGACTTAGCAGCTCATTGTAAGTATGGACTAGATGGAGGTTGATAGATTTTAGGAAATAAATTCTTGGAGTTATTACGTGGCAAAATGGGCTCAGGTGTATGATATTGCTCTTTCCTGCGGTCTATCGTACCAGTGCCATCCAAGTGGGGGTGTCTTCTTTATATTTGCACACGGTACTTTTGCCTGCTATTACATTCATGTAACAAGAGCGCCGAACTCTCAGAGCCTAACGTCCAGAATCAACGAATAAGAAGAGAAAGGACGTTGAAATGTCAGATTTAGTGAATAGCGCCAGAGGAAAATGATGTCAGCATCAGCGTTGTTCTTTATGCACATTGCTTTACAGAGAGAGCTGACACGAATGCTGGGCTATTTAAGAATTACGCGTGTCCCGGTGTACAGCATTTGTTTGGAGGAGCTAGGCAAGCAGACCTCATCTCATGTAGCGCATAAGAGGACCATGGAGCGTACAGAATGTTCTCCCGACTCGTAGAAACTTGCTGTGCATCTCCCTTCCCCATGCATAAAGTTATTGACTACTCCTATCTTCGACTGACTTGACCTCAACAACATGAGTGGAGTCGCCGAGGCTCCAGCGACACCTATTGATGAAAGGACGCACCACCATCAACATTTACTACCACTCAAAGTATTTTTTTTCATCTAACAATTTATTTGGCTTATATGAACGATTGGCTACAAATCTTCAGTTGGGGATCGCTTATTTCAGAAAAAAAGTGTGATGTATCAGTGTACGCGTGAACCCGCATAGGTGCATTAATTTTAATTCAATCATTTGGCTCTAAAAAAAAAAAATCTCAAAAACTACTATTTTTTTTCTGTCTATAAGTTGCAGCTTCCCTATAAACAGCTGTTTTCAGAATAAAAGTTGCTAGCTTCATTATAAAGCTTGATTGAAAATTAGCAAGCTTCATTGAAAGCCTTCATATGTGTATTATGATTGCAATATGTGCAAGAGCAAGTTTCAAAATCGTGCCATCTAGCGACGCCAATTCCAAACTACGCTCGGCCGCTACAAGCAGGGCGGCGGCCGTCATTAGGAGTTATACGGTGGCGCAAGCCAGTACGCTGTATCGCCTGCCTCGACATTTCCAGCTGCGCTTGTTTTGCAGCATGGCACTGTGCAAGCAGAAAATAAATAATAACCTTGGAAACATAATGAGATTTTTTGTTTTGCTGCAAAAATTCCGTTGTAAACAAAATATCAAGCACAGTCTGTTCAAGGGACACTGATCGAGGTATTTATGCTCTCCAAGGTTTTTATTTGTAGATGACATATGAGAGCCCAACTACCCAGAAAACAATTCATGGCTCAAAATTTGTTTTCTTTCTGCCCTAAAACCGCCGATCGAAACTGGCCGGTTTGAATCACGCTCCTCTCTTCTCTGTGGTCACGTGCTGTTTTCTATGGTTTGAGACACAACCACCAAATACAATCAAGGTCGTGGGTCATCGGAGGCACACACACAATGACAATATAGAAAAGAAATATGATACCGATTTCTTGTGGCCTCTAAAAGCTGGAAATACTATGATTGGGGGAAAAAAGTATCATAGCCACGTGACTTCTGCCAACTGTCTCCTCCTCTATATTTCCTCTCCTTCCCCAGTGCAGTTTCAATTTCGAGCAGTTGTGTTTTTTCACTTTATTAAAAATATATGTAACGATTTAGTAAAATATTGTTTGGCTAGTCTTCTGATACCATAATAAATCGCCTGGCAAAAAAGAAATTCTGGGGTGTGTCAGTGTCCCTTTAAGTGCGTGCTCCCAGTGCTCGAGATAAATGAAGTCATACGGATGGGTATGTGCATGTGCACAAAGATCCATTGTGAGAGATAGCGCAATAAGCAGAGCCACCATGGCTACGAGCAGACACACATAGCTTGCTCTGCAAAAGACTTCATTTGGGCGTGGCGATACGAGCGATAATAGAATTCTGGGTGTCCCATTTTTTCCTTCCCGAGGGATTCCATTGTTTTTTTACTAGGCAATCGCTATAAAACGACAGGGAGGAGAGCACTTCAGAAAACCAAATACACGAGGCTAGGCTCGGAAGCGTCTCAGACAGGCTGGCTACCTCTGAATGTTGCTGGTAGGCCGCCGCTTGTTGCAACAAGCTGTTCCTCATATTTTGCTTTCAACATCAACAAAAGGCCTCTGAGGAGGGAACCTCATGTCAAAGGCTGCCACTGCCGACAAAGCAAACATTCTCCACCGCTGCCGCTGAAGAGGCGGTAAGGGAGGCAGTCGCCAACATGGACGTCGTGACACTGGCAGCAGTGGCATGATAATCGACTCCGCCGGGCGCACATAAACTGCACGCCAATGAAGACATGACAACTTACTTTTCGTCGCCGATGTGGACAGCGTCTCCAACGAAAATGTGACCACCTTCTCAATAGCCGATGTTAACCGCATCACCAATAGGACTAAATCAGCAACCCGGTCGCCAATGCGGATAGTGTTTTTAAACGAAATGCGACAATCAACTCGATCACCTACGTAAGAACGTACGCAGCGAGAAAAAAAGTAGCTGTTTAGAGCAAAGATGCCTCCACCTAACTTCTTGCTCCAAACTCGCCATTAATTTTAGCCGCTTGTCTTTTGGACGACATAGCAGTCGCTTACTTTATCCGTAGTGCACAAACTTGCAGTGTCAAGAAGTCCATTGGTTCACGGTAGTGAATCGGGGCCAGCGGCGCTGATGCTCATGATTGCGTAGGTATGCATCTTGATGGCATGCTCGATTATAATACCAGTCGCACTTTCGAGCATTGTGAAGGCAGCATACATGGTGGCCAAGGGCATTTTCAGAAAGGGTCTATTCTTGTCAATGAATTAGATGAGAAATATAACCCTTATGGCAAATTTCTGCAGTTAAGGCCCATACTTATAAAAAAAATGTGCAACCGTACAACCGTTCTACCAAATGCACCAACGAAAATTTAGAAAGAAAAAACACAACTTATACATTAGAAAATATGATATGCCGCTTTAAAGTAAAACATAAAGTGGGTTGAACATGATGAAAAACAGCCTCAAATAAACAAGGACGAAGAACGGGTAAAGAATAGGACAGGACAACGGCTGACTCGCAACTGAAGTTTATTGAAAGAAAAGTGAACCAAAGAAACTTGTTAAACAGAATACACACATACAGATTAAAAACGCACACCCACCAGGCAACCAGATGTGCAAATACACTGCCTCAAAACTTCACACTCATGTTCGAACGCAGAAACAATACCTCCCTCTCAAATAACGCCACCGATAGCTCACTGATACATCTGTCTGCCATCGAAGAGATAATGAACGCTTCAATTATCTCTAGAGTCATTTTTCCCGAGCGTCTGCCATGCCCACAACAGTTACGTCACCAAAAGAGGGAGACAAGAGCAATCTCTGCAATGTAGCGGTAGAAGGCCCCTTACGGTTGCTTCAAGGGAGTATGCATGCTCTCTCAGCCTGTTGTTCAAACACCTTCCTGTCTTACCGACATAGGATCTTCCACAAGATAGGGGTATTCAGTAGAAGACACCTGTTGTACATGTTACAAACGGTGTTTGGTGCTTCTTTGTGCACTTAGCTTGCGGACGTTTTTCCGCGCCTGCACTAACCCTCGCGCGTACACCTGACTCATTTTTTGTGGCGCTGAAAACACAACATGGATCCCATATCGTCCTCCGACCTGTTTTAGATTGTGGAAAGGGAAGGCGATGAAGGTAGGGAACTATTACCCTCCGACCTCTCTCTACGGCTGTCGCTTTTTCTCTATGCCTTTTACCTGTTTCAGCAGTGAGCCTGCAACCTCAGCCAAAAGGCTCAACGAAAACCCCGACATCTTGAGTCTATTCACTTGTCCCGTGAAACTGTCTCCCATCGAGTGCACGCATGACTTCCCAGCCCCAGGCATGAAAACGGCTATACCCCTCTTTACTATTCTCGAATGGGCGGACTTGTAGTCAAGTATTGCCTTCCTAGACCGTGGGCGGAAAGACCAGCAAACATGTTTTTCGTTGAAAAACAGCGAGAGATCAAGAAACTGGATGACCTCTTCGTTGGGTTCCTCAAATGTAAATTTGAGTCCCCCCCACAATTTTTGGAAACCGCCATAACATCAATCCTAGTGTTAGCTTTACCCGTGCGCTCGTACACGACCAGAAAATCATCCACATAGCGAAACACCTTCCTCACAGAAGTAGCTTCAAGAGCACCAGCAACGGCAGAATCCACCTCTCCAAGAAAAATATCCCTTAGAATTGGAGCTATGCACGACCCTATACACACGCCTGCTTTTTTTGCAAGTATAACCCATCACACCATCCCACCACCATCGAGTTCAGGGACAAAAGAAGTTCCAAAAATCTTTCAACGGACACACTGCTTGCGTTCCTGAACGCAAGTTCACCATTGGCCTCGATACAAGACCTTACCATTTGGTAGTGTCTCGACACAGTAAAGTAAAGTCATTAACCTCGCATGAAAAAATTAACATTTTTTTTGGTGCGTTGGTGGCCTTTTAATTGAGGCTGTCTGAACTCCAGGTAGCCAGGGGAAAGTTTTGGGACAAACTCTTTACTGTCTGACAATTTTTGCCTCTTGTGCTCGTAGTTCAGGAAATGTTCTGCAGGAGGACTGGATTTTTGTCTTGTGGAGTACCTTGCATGCTTTAAAAACATAGCAAACATCTCATGCTGTTTAAAAAAAACACTGAAGACAGTTTCAGACTTTTTGTAGTGATTGTCTCTTTTACTGGAAGGTAACACAAAATGTTAGGGTATTTTCTTTAAATTCTTAGGGCGAGCCTTTTTTTTTAAAGAGTGTTTTGAAAAGGAGCAAACTTTTTATACTTTATTATCTCAAAACCAAAATTACTGCCTTTGTGACATTACGTTTGGGTGATACCGTATTTACTCGCACAATGAACGCACTCGCGTAATGAACGCACCCCCCAAGTCGGCTCCCAAAATTTCGACTTTTTTTTCCCTCGCGTAATAAACGCACCCCCAACTCGGACATCAAAATTTTGACCCCCTCCCTCCACGCGCGCGAAATGAACGCACTTTTCTATCCTGGTGCAGCGAGGCCGCGAATGCATGTGGAGCGTGAGCGAACAAAACGCCTTGTGAAAGGCGTTAAAAAATAAAAAAAGATCCAACGGAAGCAAAAAAAAAAAAGCATAAGAAAGACTTTTTTTTTTCTTTGCACAGCGCAGTTTGGATATTGAGTCGCGCGCCGCGCAAGGAGTTAAGAAAGAGAAGCGGAGAAGCCCTCGCCTAAGCAAAGCAAGACAAAACAACTTGCGAAAGACGGCAAAAAAAAAAATCCACGGAACCAAGAGAAAAGAAAAAAACAAAACAAAGAAGCTTTTTTTTTTTTTTGCACAGCGCAGGTTGGTCGCGAGCCGCGCGCGTCGCGCAAGAAGATAGGAAAGAGAAGCGGTGAAGCCCTCGCCTAAGCAAAGCAAAACAGCTTGCGAAAGACGGCAAAAAAAAAAAAATCCACGGAATTAAGATAAAGAAAGAAGCATAAAGAGGAGCTATTTTCTTTTTTCGCACGACGCAGTTTGGTTCCAGGGTCGCGCGCCGCGCGCAAGGAGATAAAAAGAAAAGCAGAGAAGCCCTCGCCCAAGTAAAGCGCACATGAAGGCATCCTGCCCTCGCCTCCTCCTCGCACTTTGGAAAGAGAAGCGAGAAGCCCTCGAAATGAACGCACTTTTCTACCCTGGTGCAGCGAGGTCGCGAAAGCATGGGCAGCGTGGGCAAACAAAACAACTTGCGAAAGGCGGGGGAAAAAAACAAACAAACACCGAAGCAAGAAAGAAAAAAAAAACATGGAAAGGGGCATTTTTTTTTGCGCATCGCAGTTTGACTTTGGTGTCTCCGCACCGCGCGCAAAGAGATAAGAAGTTACGTCGATTTTGCGGGATAAAAGGTCCGTTCATTATGCGAGTAAAAACGGACGCAAAAATTTTACCTCGCGTAATGAACGCACTCCCAACTTTGTCTCGATTTTTCGGGAAAAAAAGTGCGTTCATTATGCGAGTAAATACGGTATTTGTTGGAAGTCCTCCAGCTGCAACAAGTGTGAATTAGCACCTGGTTTTTCTAGCATAACTAATACATGTGTGGTTTTAGCATCTGTCAGAAGTGCAAGTTTGGAGTAAAGAAAGTTCCTTTAAGAGAGCAAGTAACTTTCTATTGTTGAGGTTCTAGCAAAGATGTGCAAGCAGTGATTGCCCATTGAAAATTTGTGTGAAATGTCAGGTCTTACTCTTAGCTTGCTTTTTGTTCTAAGAATAAAAAAATACTCTATCCTTCTCATCTCTCCTCGATGCTGCATACAATTTCTATACTTGTTTCAATGCTCTAAAGAAGTATTCTGAACTTTTCTTTCTTTATTGTTACCAAAGCGATACAAATGACAAACACCTAGTGACCAGGATCCATAGCCAGTGGCCTAATGACGGATCCTTTAAAAGAATACAATGTAAAACAAAAATTCTGTCTGCTTGGTATTGATTTCAGGACGAGACCAGGAGAAAGGGCGGGAAGGCGGCACCTGGCTAGCAGTCTCCAAGACCGGCCGCATAGCTGCGCTTCTCAACATCCTCCAGAGGTCAAACATCATAGACGCCACCAAGAAGGGCCGAGGTAGGTCAAGTCTTCAGATACATTGTGGGGATTACATTCCTTTACGTCTGGGGACGGGTGCTCAAAGAGGAATCCGATGCCCATCCCAATGCACGGCCGACGGCTACCAGCGAGGGCGGTGCGCCGTTCGCCAGTGCATGTCCGAAACAATGATCCCAGTATCCAACAGCATTTATTGTGAAACCGGGGTGTCGAACAAGACTTTGCGGTCATGGTGAGCCGTGGACACAGGGTGCCCGCAGCGCCTGCCGACTTGAGAGCCAATGGGGGTTGCGAGCGGAGTCATCGCCGGTGGGCCGAGCTCGCGCTGCTACCAGTCATCGTGGGAGATCAAGCTAGGGCTTTCCGCAGACGGATATCTGCGGAGAGCCCTGGCTTGATCCCCCAAAATACAAGAGCTGCACGCCGACAGCACAAGTGCCAGTTGCGCTTACAACGACATCTTGAGTCGGGGGCCCCGGCAGCCCCGGACCTGCCGCCGTAAATGTTTAACGTACCAGAGCTCACTACGCACTGGCTCGCGATGCACTCCGGATGCCGTCGAACGAAGCCGAGAAAAGTCCCTCAATGTCGGACGATCAAGGGTTCGACGGGAAGTTCTCTTAGAATACCAAGTGCCACTTACATGCAGGCGTGGATGCTCGACAAAGTTTTTCGGCGGTGTCGCTTGGCTCGTGCTGCACGTCGTCGACTCGTTGTGGGCCGACCTCCTGCGAAGTGGACCTGGTGACGCCGTGACATGAGTGCAGGGGACTGGTGGAAGGGTAACGTCGGTCATCGAAGCCAAATGAGCACCTCGGGGATGGCATCAGGTGACATCCGTGACCAGGCCCGCATCGGAAAACCTGGTTTAGATGGGTGCCTCGTTGAGGTCGGACGACAGAAGGACGACAGCGGCCATCTTGGACTCGGCCAGAAGTCAGCCCCCCTTTTCCGTCCTTGGGTGCACAAACAGCTGGCAGCGTCAGCGATGACGCACATCCTGCAGGCCCCGCCCAGCCGCTAAGCGTGTCCCCTGCTGTCGCACGTAGTGGGGATAGTAGGGAACGGGGGCACAAATGTCTCCCTGAACGGCAGAAAGAGGAGCCCACACAGCACCCTGCAGGCATCTCTTTGCCCCCTCCCGACCCGCAGTACGGCAAGGTCGAAGGGAACGCTCATTGTTCTCGAGTCGACACACTAGCTACGTTTACATGAAGGCATTCAATGAGGTAATGTAAATGCCATAATGCGGAAAGAGAGCGCATTGCATTCAAGTCGCTAGACAGAGGTGGATCGAGTTGGCGAGTGCACATTCATTCAGCCCGTGTAAACGGAGGTCGCATTGCATTTTGGAACGGGGAGGATTATGGGAAGGCGCTTGCTGCTGGAGCGAGTGAACAGCTGAGAACATGGCGGCGGCCAACCTCGTCGTCGACACGGAGGGCGGTCCCGTATGGTCGCCTGCAATTTTTCCCCGAGAACAAACGCGAGCTTTTATTGCCATCATAAATAAGCGGAATATAGCGGAGCTGCTCGGTGAGGGCGGTCCCCGTCCAAGCCTTACGAAGTACAACTTGTGCGTCCAAAGGGGTCCCAAAGGCTTCGGCGCAAGCACGAATGACACCGAGAGCTCGGAGCACTGTAGAGCACTGCATGGTAGCACAGAACGGGCAGCTCCTACCTCAGTCGCCTCGGTGCTGTTCCTGGCTGCGCAGGAGCCTTTCGGACTCGAGGTCCGGTTGGTCCGGTCGCGATAGGCGAGGTCTGGCACGGCGAAGCGCGGAGGCTTCCTCAAAGCATGCGCACACACGTCGCCTCTGGTCCAGAGTGAACCGGCGGCCCGACCTGGAGCCCTAAACGCTTGAGTTTTGATGTTTCTTCCGTCTTGTAACTTCTTCCACAGCACTGAAGACAGCGGGCGCTATCTTTCGTTCACTGAACGCGTCGAAAGACCTCTATGTACGATGCACCGGAAAATGTGGTGCGGCTGGTGCCGGAACTGCATAACTTCGAGCTTTGACACGGCGTGGCGCCACCTTCGTGTAGGGCTTGGTGCGCATTCATGTAAATGTTGCCGCGTCGGCTTCGTTCGAAGAACGAGTGGAGTCGATGCGCTGAAGTCGCTTTCATGTAAACGAGGCTACAGACACCGAGGGGAAGCAATGGTCCTTGAAAACAGGTTTTGGTCGGGTCCTCATAGTATCTGACCTAGGCTGCCTGCGGTAACGCTATGCTAAAACTGCCTATTAACACAATCAGCGTGTTTAGCGGTTTTATTTATTTCTCTATCAAAAATAAATATTTTAACATACCATACATTTTTTGTACTGTGTTATTTTCATCATTGCGGCCCCTCTCACGAAAACTGCCTGTTCTAAGCTCTCGTCACGAATGGCTGGCTAGCACAGACGCGCTTAAAATGCTTGTAGCATTTATTTATTTTCTTTGTAATTACTTGAAAGCAAGTATGCATATTCTGTCTTTTGAAAGTGCTTAAAATAAATGGCCATGTTCCTTGTATGGGCCTTAAAACGCGAACCCATTCCCGATGTGTATTGCTTGATATACCGTTGCGCAACGAGTATTTTCCTACTTAGGGCAAAGAATAGACTTTTCATAGACCGTACACTAGAGCTCTACATTATTAGCGGGAGCGTTTGCCGACATGTTGAGCACAGATTGAGCTGGCGGCCATGCTCAAGACCAGAAATCCGCAGCGTATGCGATATACGAAAAGTTTCTAATGAAATTAACATCCCGTTCCTTCGTGCAACGCTGTTGCAAGGCGGAGCACAATAATTGCTAGTTTAACACGCTCACTTTTTTTGCTAAAACGGCTTCACACATCAAGGCCGACAGTCCCTGCCAGCATTTCCGCGCCGCCGCCGCCGCTGCCTCCCCGCTCCTCTGGTTTTCCGTTTGTCAGCGAGAGGGCGAGCGGCGGCCTGGAGTTGCGAATACAAATTAATATGGATGTAGAATGGCCATATAATATACACCAGTACTTGTGGCATCCCCATGGAGGATTATATTAATCTATTATGACCACTTTGTGTAAATGTTGAAGAATTGTGGGTTTTGTTGTTATACAAACAGTTAATATTTCTATTTCAGGTTTTCTCGTGGTTGACTTTGTGCAGTCATCACAAGATGGCGAGACCTACCTAAACAAGTTGATGCAGGAGAGGAATGACTACAATGGATTCCTTCTGATCACAGTAGAAACAAAGTAAGTGTGATGTGCGTCCCGACATGCCTCTTGGTGCTCTCTGGTATGGCCTGCAGTGTGGCGGGATAAAACAATTATATATTGGAGTCGGGGATCTCCCCGCGGTGGGCGGCAGTGGCTTTGCCTCCCACCGCTCCGACTGACTGCCCATTGCTCTGACTGACCGCCCACTGCTCGATTATGCCACACTACGCCCACCGTTCCGACTGATTGCCCATTGCTCTGACTGACTGCCCACCGCTTGATTATCGGGTAGAACAAGGGTAGAATGCGGGTAGAAAACGAGAGAAAGGCAATGACTTTCTCTCGTGTTCTACCTCCATACCCAGTCTCGCAGTGCCGTTGCAGAAGTCGGCGTAGCTTCCCTCGTCGCAGCATATTGGTGGCATGTACTGCGAGTCGTTCCAAAAGCAGACTGAGCAGCTACGCCATTAAAGGTGCAACAAAAGTTTCTCGTTGTCTTTCTGATACCTTACCTTCTCTTTACAGACCACTTAAAAAAAAGTGCTTTCTGAATTACTACTCCAATCTTCAAGAGGGTGCACCTACCCATCTGGACCCAGGTTTGTGTTTGAACTTATTTTCGATGATTTTGCACTTTAGCATCTTCAACGTAACCCAAGTTGTACTCGTATATTGCGTACCATTGTACCACGGACGACAAGAAGTATGGAGGCTGGTGCCGGTAAGGTGCCTGAAACGCTTCTCGGACCGGTGTGCTTAGCGTCCTATTTCGACCACGCATCGAAAGCGAACCCAAAGTGGCAGCAAACGATGCCGCAAAAGCTGGGGTGTGACGCTGTCGGACGTCGCAATCCCGGCGGTGGGTCGTAGAAATGCCGACGAAAAGCATGAGCGAATGTGAGTCGCCGTCGTCACGGTGTCACGTGCAGCAGAACGGACGTCTGCCACATCCACCCCAGCCACCATGACTCCACCAGGATCATGGGTGGTGGCGGCGTGATACTTCTACTACTTCATTGGGCGGAAACGAAGGACTACTTTTCCGGACGCGATTCACGCACTGGTCAGAGTCTCGTTCCAGGCACCACAGTGCTGGGAAAATGCAGACGTATGTGCCAGTGTAACGAATAGAAAATGGTAGACAAAGATAGACCCTGGAACTGCGCGTTTAATCGGGTGAACTCCTTCCTGCTACCAGTGGCGTAGAAAGGCCATCTGGCACCCGGGGCCCTTATGGCTTTCGTAGCACCCCCTCGCCCTCACCCTCCCTTCACTCCCCGAGATGGCAACCAACCAGTAAAGCGAGAAGGGGAGGGTGTTGTAAGTTGAACTCTGACTCGGAGCTCGGGAAGGCAAGAAAAAGAAAAACCGACAACGAGATGGCGATAAATCTCACGTGGTACGGCGCAGCGTAAAAAAACGAAACAGACAGGATGAAAATAAGTACACACAAAGAAGAAAGAGAGACGAGCACGAGGAAAGCACGGGGATGCTCGAGTAACCTCAGCGGGCTCCTGACGGACTGAGCTTGCCCGTGGCCTCGCGTGATGTTTACACCCGCTCGGGGCGAACTTGAGCAAGAGGAGATGTCTGCCGCCGCCATCAACCACCTGGGCGTGTGAAAAGCGGACCGAGAAAGAAGCGGAATCTGAAACGTCGGCGTGAGGAGGAGAAGGAAAATGATCACGGGACGACGGGGTCTCAGCACAGATCGAAAAGGAACGCCACGAAAGACGCCACGCAAAAAGAACTCTTCTCTGTTTAACGAAGCTTGAGTTGTAGGTTTAGACTAATAAACAGTTCGTATTATTGGGTTAAACTTTGCGGTTGTCATTAAACAACAGAGGGGTGGGTGGGGGTGTCGGTGTTGTTACGTGACTGGGACGTCTGGTACCCAGGGCCCCTCAGCTCCCCCGGTTGCTATGCCACTGCCTGCAACTAAAAGAAAAGGGGCGTGTACAACTTGCGACGGAAGGGCGGCCGACTCGGTGCGTCCGTTTACGGGTTCGTTTGTTCGGGTTACGTCGTCGAGAGCATTCTGGATAGGAACGTTCGAAACAAGATTGTCGCCGGAACGGTCTTGATCGCAAGCCTCCAGTCGTGCGGTCGCAAATACTTTGTTCGTATGGTTTAAGCGACGCCGTGCGCCCATGCCAGAGAATATGAGGCCACGTTTCCTCATATTCACGTGTGTGGTTTTGAGCGGTCTAGGGATTTCGGCACTCGTTTACGTCCGTTCGTCGTACAAAAGCGACAAACAACCGCTCCCGCCAAACGCGAGTTTGACGTGTCGGAGCGGGTGGTGTGCCGGTACCATCTGCAACGGTGCGGGATCTTTGACCGTGGTAGCAAACGAAGGGACTTCCTCGGGCTGAAATCTGGATGCTTTCCGTAGTTTAAGGTTCCGATGCACGTCACAAAAATGTGCCTGTGACATGCGATGCTTTGCTGGTGCGGTCGTGGAGCGTCTGACTATGAAGGGAGAGGTTCGAGGTTAAATTCCTAGCAAGAGACAAAGTTTTTTTTTTTTTTTGTAAAGACATTTGGCAACTGTTGATGGGGATCTGGCCATGTTATTATGTTTTTGTAGCAACTCTTTGTGACACACTAGACTCGGAAACCAGTCCTAAAATTCATTCTAAAACTAGGGTGGCAGGGTTCGAACCCCTTGCCTCCGCACGGGAGCTGTGTGTGCTGCTAACTTGGTTATGCTAAGGTAGCGGTCGGCATTTATGGGGCCGTTGATCGTCAACCAAGAAAGTAATAAAAGGGAAGGTCTGCAGGAAGTTATGAGTATTGTTGGCACAGGCCAAACCATAGAGCTTTCATGATGCCAGGTTTTGCATGATACTGCTAGTGTTGTCAG